>ML849771.1:45166-72852 GCA_009831015.1 Picea engelmannii
GTGTATTGGATGTGAATCAGATTGTGTTGTGTAGGTGATGTGGATTCAGTCAAGGGAGGTGTAACATGGGAGCATGTGACTCCATGTTGTATAGTTTTGAGCATGAGTGGTTGGCTGCACAGAAGGCACTTTGTACACTACATGAAAAAAGGGCAGTGGGATGTCCTGGATTGGACATGACTCAGATCCAATTGTACAGGTGATGCATGACTGAAAAGTACTTGACTAGTGCTTGTAGTGATGAAGAAAGAGAGACAGAGAAGGTAGCAGTGCTAAGGTTGAGTTGTTGTAGAAAGTTGAGTTGCAGCAGGAAAGAGATGAAATTATAGATCTCCATGATGAGAATATTTTTATGTTGTTTTAGATTGATGTGCAACAAAGGGAAACAATGATTTGAGAGAAGAATGTACCATAGGGGAATATTTTTTGGCAGATTGAAGTGTATAGGATATGAGGACTGTATAGTGGGGAGTACAACATTGATGGAGTTACACTGGACAGTTGTAGATGCGGATGATTTACCTCCTTAGCATGAGGGAATACTTTCTTGAAACCTAGGGAGTCAGGTGCAGTAACATCCTGGGGATGACATGCTGAAGGTAGTTATGAGGACCTGACAAAGGTTTTTTAGCAATGATTGGTTGTTGCAGGATGTGAATGAGATAGACTATTGGGAGTAACAACAATGGTGCAAATTGATGGAATGCTACAGAGTTGCAACATTTGGACTGTTGGGAGTAACATCAGTGGTGCAGGTCAATGGAATTCTATAGAGTTGCAACATTTGGATTGTTTGGATTAACAACAATGGAACGGATCAATTGAATGCTACATAATTCCAGCATTGGAGCAACTTGGAGTGCTTCTATAGAATGGACGAGTGTGTGGGTGACTATGAGGACAATTGTTACAGAAGTAGTTGTGGATTTTATGGCTCAGATGGAACACATTTGTTGGAATGAAGCTAGAAAGTACATGTGGGAGATGAAGAGTCACTATGGAAAGGAAAAACAAGAAGCTAGAAGATGAAAGGGCTGAAGAGCCTTGGGGAAACTGAAGTGAACAATTTCTAGAAAGAATAAAATACAACATCGGAGATATTTATGGGAGAGCTTGCAGAACCATCAAGAGAAGAGATATCGCGAGATAGGAGTGGTTGAGGTTTCTATGGCCTATGGCCTAGCAACCCAATGGAATTTGTAAGTCATAATGGTTCTAAAACCGATGTATTGTACCATGTACGAATGAATAAAAGAATTCATGTTGCAAATTTAATCTTTCTGTGTGTGCATATGACTGACATCCTATAGGATGTATTTACTGTGTTATTAACATAATTATGTATGAGTTAATGTCTTGCATCAATGAGTAAATCCTATAGAGAATAATGTTGTATTATATGGCTATGTAGGTGCCACGAATCTGTGGAAGACATGTTGGAAATTGTAGTCTCTCGTATGGAGGATGAGCACTCTGGTTCTACAAACGTTGAGGATTATATCTTAGTATAGAAGATGTGAAAAGAAAGAATCTACAATGGGAAGCATGTTGCGACAAGAGGTTGCAACAAAATGCATTTGTAGATGGTGTGTGTTGCAGTAGAGGATATGTCACCACAAAAGATGTGTTGTAGCATAGATTTTTACCATAGGATTCATGTTGTCGAAGAATGGGTGTGTTGCAACAAGAGAGAAAGCTACATCAGGAAATCAAGTTGCAACGAGAAGCTACAATAGAAAGCGTTTTGCAGTAGGAGGCTGTAACAGGAGATGAGTTGCAACAAAGGATTATTGTAGAAGAGATATATTGTGAAAGATGTTTTGTAGCAATGGGATGTGTGTTGCAACAATATGTGATTTCCAGCAAGAGGTGAGTTGCGGTAAGAGGTGAGTTGCAGTAGAAGACATGTTGCAACAATTGGATGTGTGTTGCAACAGTATGTGAGTTGTAGCAAGAGGTGAGTCACGATAGGAGGAAAGTTGTAGCAGAAGGTGAGGTTTAGTAGAAAGTGAGTTGTGGCAGAAGGCGAGTTGCAGTAGAAGACGTCTTGCAACAATGGTATGTGTGTTGCATTAGTATGTGAGTTACAGCAAGAGGTGAGTCATGACAAGAGGTGAGTTGCAGCAGAAGGTGAGTTGCAGCAAGTGAATATGCATCATACAAGAAATTTTGTAACATTTGTTGCAGTGTTACAAGGAAGAAAACATGGATACATGGGAGCAGAGGTACAACCCTAGGGGTTCTGGCATGATCAAGAGAAAAGAAGGAAAATGTAGCAATGATGAAGAAGATTTATGGTAGCCGTGATTCCTATTACACACACATGAAGAAATTTTCTGTTGTGAATGTACTCTGATGGCAAGGGATGGATGCCCACTACATCACTGAGGAAGGTATCACCCGAGATGTAGAGAGTATCACAGAGACCATAAGGTCTTGTGACAGGGATGAAGGTTTAAACAAATGAAAAGTCACTGGAATTGGCATCCATGTAACTCATGTATGATAAACTATTAGTACTAAGAGTTAAAACAATACACACACACAATCAACTCATACATAACAAACACATAATGGATCAGAAATGCCATCTCTTTATTACTAGAAACATTTCATCACATCATAGATATGCATTGCACAAGACAGATACATATGATAGACATATAACTTCATATATTTTCTATATAAAACCTCAAAGTTACAACATGATGCACCATGTGCCTTCACTCAAAACTCAGTGTGCCAGTGTTCCACGTAGACTTCTTGCATCAAGGGAAATCTTAAATGCTCGACCAACTCATTCTCTAGTCATCCCACATCTTTGTATGTTTCTAATAGTAATCATTTGGGGAGATTTCTGGATGATTATTTTCTTGCTTCTGGTGGGAATCTTCTTGTTTTCCAGTGCAACTGACAAAACTTGGACCGGCGCGTACTTGGTATCCTTTAAGCGTGGCCCGCAACTAACAAAACTTGATCTGGTGCACACTCTATGTCATTCCTCATGCATTTCCTTGGGCGCATGAAAAACTATAGAATGATCTCACACAACGTTGTTTATGCACATGTGCAAAACCTTGGGTTCTAATAGGCCCCCACCACTATTATTGGGCTCGTCCTCTGATCAGAATCTGGACCAGGGGTCAAAATTTAGCCCAAAAATCAAAGTGTTCGGAATTGCTTCAAAATGGACAGGTGCGTAGGCCTCATCCTCACAAACCCAATGCACTTCAAACAGGTTCAAACGGACACTGTATGAGTGAGATATCACATTCTGTCCACTTTGTCAAACGGGGAAAAAATTTGCTGACTGTACAGTCCATACAGCTGATGTGGCATGACCGTACACTGAGTTGGAAAGATGATGTGGCAAGTGTTGATTTGGTAGACACGTGGGAAAATGATGTTTCGACACATGGCATAATGATGGAAAATGGTATGGTGCCACATGGCCCAGGCATGGGTTGCCACGTGGCACCGTGTTGTGGTTTGGTGTAAAACAATTTTGGGGACCATGGGGATCAAACACCAGACCTCCCACACTATGCAAATCCTTTTCCAAGGCTGGGCTCCCAACACGCCATGTAATTTTTCTTATTATATATGTGTTTGCATATATATTTAAAATCATATATGACAAAAGTTAGTGCGGGTTCGCGCTGGGGCTTAGCCCTAGCCCCTGGCTTTATACGCCTACCATATGACCTTAACACACGAACCTTGCACAGGATTTTCAAATGGTTATAACCCACGCACCTGACACATGGCACATCCACGTTCAACCTTGCAACGGGCCCTATATTAGCGCTGGGACGTAGCCATATGCCCCCCCATGTGCCCAACACCTCCGCCCTTTGAGGCCCTAAGTTTGCTAATGTTGCGAAAATTTGGTGCGTTTTTTGGAGATGCGCGCGCGTGCTGGGTTTAGGCACAGGAAATGCCCATAAGCTAGGTTACTCACACAAGAGGTGTGAATTGGAAAACTAGAGACAACAAGCTTGAAGGAGGAAAATTGCACGAGGCCTCTTCTTCATTTTTTGGCCAAATGAGGTGCCGAAAAAGCCCAACTAGGGGTTTTTGGATGTTCTTAATCCATTGGTACTGCTTTCCAAGGTATTTGGAGACTTCTATTGTAGGTTTTTCTATAGGGAAGTTTCAAAGAGCTCCAAGGAGCCCAGGGCCACCATGGAAGGAGGCCATGCTTAGATGAGCCAAAGTCCATTTTCAGTGACTGAATAGTCATTCTTGACTAATTGATATGCTATTAACTCATTGGAATAGGTTGAAGAGGAATTTGAGGAATTTTACAGGTGTTTTTGCACAAGGAAGCTGAGGGAAGCTCAAGACCACCAGTAGAAGAGGTCATGCCCAGATGAGCCATGGTCTGTTTTCAGAGATCTAATAGTCATTTTTGGGGTTTTTATGTATTCTGAACCCAATGGTAGAGTCAATAAATCCATTGGAGTTGAGAAACATATTGTAAAATAATTTTAGACAAACTAATCCTAGAGAGCCTGGTCCATTGATGGAGGCTCAAGGAGATGTAGCCTAGTTGGGGGTGAACTCCTTTATCATGTTGTTATTGTTGTGAGTTTGTTGGTTATTATTTTCTGCAACTTATGTTTGTTGTTGTATTTATTTAAACAACATATTTAACCTTTCAAAAACCTCACACATAAACACCTAAAAGAAGCATAACCTTGACACATAATTCCTCTTGCACAACTAAGACATTGAGCAAGGTCTCGAAGTTTATTTTAATGGAGTAGAGGGTGTTTGCATAGCAATACAAGTCAACCCCCTATTTTCAGATCATCCTCGAGCCAACTACTTTAAGGAATGACTGCCACCATGGATAGTATAATACTTCTGACTTCCTCCATGAAGTCCTTATACTGGAGTTCAGGCTCTTTGAGTTGGGACTAGAGATCATTGTCTTACACACCTAAGTTTCGCACTATCAAATGTCACACTTAAGAGTCATAAGTGTTGCAAGCGTTCCAAAGGAAAAAAAAAAAAGTGTTGCACTACCAATTTTTGCATCTAAGTGTCACACCACCAAATGTTTCACTTAAGTCTCAAATATTTTATACACCTAAGTTTTGCAATTAAGTGTCAAAACTTTGTCACCATGAGAAAAAGTATGTCATACTCCCTAGAAATTTTGAAGAGGAAATCTATCAGTTGGAGGTCGAAATACTACCTTTTTCCTTGAGATTTTGGCCCTGATAGAGCTTCATTGCTCCCCTTCCCATATACAAGGAGGGATAAAACCTTGATCATTGCTCCCTCAGAGTGTCTTAGGAAGCGATAATCCCTTGTTCATTGCCATGTGCATAGTTATGGGGGGGAAATGAAGTTGTTGCAACCATCATTCCTTGTTTTGTGAGGTTTTTTTCAAGAGTTCTCAATTGGTTAAGGGATTGGTTCATGCTATCTCCTATTCAAGGAAAAGACAATATTGTTAGTTCAACCAAATCCTCTTTTGACCACATCCTCTCCTCAAAACTATCATATGGTTGTGATGCTTCCAAGCCTATATAATGAAGGCCATGCTTAAGTGAAAAAGGGGGAGAATTGAGAGCATCATAATTATGATTGTGTGAGATCCAAGGGGATGGAAAGGAGAGCTTGGAGGAGCTATTGCAACATCAAGATTGAGGTTTTAAGTCCTTCATTGTTATTTTCTTTCCATTAATACATAACTTGGCATATTCCTCTCATGTCTTTGTGTTCAATATATGCATGTATATTGTAGTTAAATTCATCATAGATAGATTTGTTTATGCTTAACAATATAGTGTGGAAGAATGGGGTTTTTCTTTGTTCCTTGCAGGAATTTTATTGGACCTAGGAGATTGGACATCAATGTCAAAGGCTGGAGCAGTGAGGACAACCAATGTAAAACAGTAAGTCATTCATTCCTCTCTTCTCATTCTAATTGTTGAAATAGGTCCAGGGGGGAAGTAGTACACCATTTGTTTTCTTTTTTTCTTGGATCAAAGAGGGGTCTTGATCCAAGGGGGGTTTCATCTGTCCACGGGGGGAACTTTTCCAGAACAGAAAATTGGTGACTCCGTTGGGGAAGAGATTTCATTAGTCTTTCCTTGGTATTTTATATCCTTTTGAGTCTTTCTTGTTATTTGATCTTTTTTATTTTGATGCTTCTTTGTTGAATTCTCCCCTTCCCTAATTTCCATTGGGAAGTTCATTGAGTCAAACACATGATATCTTCACAAATCTAGGCAAAATTTTGTCTTTTCCATCACTTTCAAGAGTTCATCCCTCCCGCATAAGGGAGTACAGAGTGATAATGCTTGATCATCGCCCCCCCACAGTGTCTTAAGGAGCGATGTTCTCTTGATCATCGCTCTGTCTGCATATTTGCAGGAGCGATAGTCCTTGTTTTGAGTGAATTGGGAGATTGTTTTGTTGTTTTTCTATCAATTATTTCTCTCAAACCTTTTTATTAGGATCCTCCTTGCTTTATTAAAGCTTTGATGGTGTAAAGTTCAGTGATTATCACATTTTTTGTTGCCTCTTTTGAGTTTGCATTCCCTTCAAGTTGTGAAATGTTCATGATTCCCTAGGTTAACTTGATCATCTAGTTCAGTCCATTTCATCAATAGTTTAATCCTCATTAGTTGTAGGTTTTCAAACTTATGTCTCTTTCATTCTAAAACCTTCTAAGTGTTTTACGTGATTGATTTGGGATACTTTTCATTGATTTAGATCTTGATTATGTTTCACTAAGCCTTGATTTTTTGAGTCTCTTTTTTCTCCTCTTTGGAAAACTTATGCTCACTTGAGTATACTCCTGAGCTATTTTAGACTTGTTGCAACTTGGAATTGATGTTTTACTTGTATTTTGAGGTTTCAAAAAGTGATATCCCTTTACTTTGCATTTTGGATTCTTGTTTGAACAAGAGTTGAAGGCATCCTTGTTTGGATTCTTTTAATTCTTGATTGCTTGTTTTCTTCATCTTATTTTGGGTTCTTTGCAAATGTCATTAAGTCCTTTCATTTTGAAAGAAAAAAAAAGAGTCTATTATGAGTTTTCATGCAATTTGAAAAGAAGAAAAAAAAATCTTTGCATCCTACTTTCATAGGTGGAGTATTTTGGTGCATATTTTAAAGCTTGTATTTGTTTTCGGATTTCATGAAGATTAATTTGATAGTTTGGCATTTCAAATTTTCTCCATTTGATAAAGGAAATGTGAAAGTTGCATGGTATTGCGTAGAATTCATTGAAAAATATCTTTGCATCTCATTCTTTCTGCATGATTTTGGAGTCGATTCATCACATCATCAGTTTCACCTTCGTGCACCCTTCTGAGTAAGACCAGCCATTAAAATTAACCAATGTGCTTCATAAAATCAATTAGATATTTATTTTTGTAGCACACTAACGCTAGTATAAGGATAGGGCCTTTGGATCAGGGTGAAGTGAGTAAACTATCCAAGGCTATTAATTGAGACTGTAGAATACTAGAGAGAGTAAAAATCTAGTAGTAGCAATTAGCGTTAGTCGGGAAAGATCATCTAACACAAGAGTAAAAAATGAGGTCAAGTGAAGTGATCGGTTGAGATTTCCCCTCTTCCTTTCGTCTAGTGGGACTATTGCAAGTTTGGAGCTTTGAAGAGTCGCAAGCAACTATTAATTAAGAGGTTGCTTTTGAAATTGGGAGTGTAGCTCCCCTAGGTGACCAACTCAAAGGGGCAGTCGAAACCATCGAGGAAGGATATGTCCCTCCCGCAAATCCTCCTTTTATCTGTCCTTATAACCCACTAATTGTTCAAATTCCAACCACAAGGGTTATTGATTCTTTTTCTTCTTACCTCTTACCACCCAGTGTGTAAAATAGGCGATATTCAGACATGGACCCAACTCCACCTAATTATATAGATGGAATAGTGATACCCCCACTTGATCCTGAGATAGCTTCTCTAGCACATATCACTACTAATAGCATTTCTCCTTTGTGGGGAACATTGTTGACCCATGTTTCCCTATCACAACAGCCTATGAACACAACTTTTTTCCCACCTATATAGTTGCACATATGTATACACCAAGTGCTTTACTTGGACATTATATACCATTTCCCTCTAGTCTGGAGTTCAACAGTTTTGTTGCCTCGAGCCCTATGACAAGTAGCTTGTTTTTTCCCCCTTACGATTAAGTAGGTAATACAATGGCAGTTACACCAATTGTTCATCCTACACAAATTGTTCAAATGGGAAGTTCCTCCATACCTCTCACTAGTGGGGAAGTTAAAGTTGGGTGCAACCCTCTGCTGTAGGGATATCTTCAACATGGGGGAAATAGCCACCTTGGGGGAAACAACCACCTTGGAGGCAAAAACCACCTTGGGGGCAACAACCACCTTCGGGGAAACAACCACCTTCGGGGAAACAACCACCTTAGGGGAAACATCCACCTTGGGGGAAACAACCACCTTGGGGGAACAACCACCCTTGGGGCAACAACCATCAAGGGGGGAACCTTTAGTTGTGGGGCAATAGCCAGCTTGGGGGATATAGTCATTGGGGGGGAACCTTTAGATATGGGGAAAAAACCAATTTGGGGGAAACAACCAGTCTGGGGGGAATCCCTTATTGGAAACCGACCTCAATCTTGGGGGCAGACCATTCCAGCAGGACCTACAAGCCTTTATACAATCCTATCATATCTGGGAGTCGAAAACACTCCATGGGGTCAACCTAATCCAACGTGCATACCTCTGCAAGGAGATTTTCCCTCTCAAACCATGAACCCCATGTTTTCTACTCCCCAACCCTATCAACAAAAATATATGGGAGGACCATCAGGTTTTACAATGTCACAACCTGTATATGGTCCTATTGGTACTCTGATGTTGCATCGGTAATACTAGTATTCGAAACCAAACTGAAAAATTCATTTTTTGGCTACATTAGATCTATCAAATTTGTCGCGTTTGACTAACAATCCCATTATACATGCCCTATTTTGTCCACCCATACCTGCCAAGCTACCTTTCGATATCCCGAAGGTCGATGGGAAGCCTGGAAAATATCCTAACAACCATGTTATGACCTTCCATATTTGGTGTTCTTATAACTCCTTGATGGACAATTACATTTGATTAAGACTTTTCCAAAGAAGACTTACAGGTTCAATAGTAAAATGGTATATCGAGTTGTCGTGAAACTCCTTTGTCGACTTTGATTCTCTTGTTATGGAATTTTTGACCCATTTCCAACTACCAATCTAATATGAGACCTGCATTGAGCTTCTAACCTTGCTTAGGAAATACTGCTCCACCTATATCTCTGATCATATTCATGAATGGAGGCAGTAGTGATGGTTGATTAAAGTCGCAATTCCAGACCAACTCCTAGCAGAGCTGTTTACTAAGTCACTCTTTCCACCCATTTCTAGAGATGTCACCATGGGAGGTGTTGTTACTAAGGAGTAAGCAATCAGTCGTGCTCAATATTTGGACTGGGTATATTCCCAATTCATCACACTTTATGAACTGATTCCTCATGCTCCTCGCTTGTCAAATGATCCTTCAAGACCATCCTTGGAATCCCATGTCAATGGCATGGTAGGTTCCATAAAAATACAGACTATGACCCAATTGATTGGGAAACAAGGCCATACAACCTCCAACCCAACCTCATCCCATACCGGTACCAATACCAAATCTGCTCCCTCTCTTACAAAAAACTTTGAGGTGAATGCGGTTCAATCCACTTCATCTCAGCAACCTAGAGGCAAGAAGAAAAATAAGGATAAATCCAAGAAATATTCTAATCATCAAGAGAGTATGAAACCCCAAACAACTATTGACACAAAACTAAAAAGGAAGGAAATTTTTCCCTGCCTAATTTGTGTAGATGACCATTATACAAAAGACTGTCCTCATCATGACGAAGTCACCTGATTTTTAAAGGGAACCTTCCAACCAACAGTGTTAACCAACCCTTTCCCACCTTAATAGCAACAAATGATTTCCCAAAATCCTACCCCTCCGCAAGGGGGAAACACAATTAATTCTCACCATGGGGATGCTTCCTCAAGCACCATTATCTTTATGTGCAATGAGATGATTATTTTAATGACTAGGGCCAAGACATATGACACTCCTCCAAAAAACAATGCCAACAAAAATGGAGGTGTTACTAACAAGCCTGCTGCCTCTACTACTACTCTACCTTCTAGCCCTCTTCAAATAGAGAATCCTATTTCTGACTCAGTGTTGAACCTTCCCAAAGTCACAATTTGAAAGTCAATTTTTAATCCAAGTTCCTGCACCGCCCAAAACTACAACATCGTTGAATATTTGGCACAAGCACCTTGCGTTATGTCGATGCTCAAAGTTCCATATAATTGTCCCAGTTAACATAGAACCTTGTTGTCAATCATTGGAGTTGTGGATCCAGAGGCATCAAATATTATTATGTTTAATCTGGTATATTTTAAATTGAGGCTCTCCCACCACCTTGTGTTCCAAATTCATACCATCGTTCATGGGAGGAATATTTATCGTACTCTTTTAGATGAAGGAGCCTCAAATTGTGTCATGTCTTTATCCTATTGGAGAGCCATTGGCTCTCTTGACATCAACCAGTCTCAAACTACCCTTAAAGTGTTTGATGGATGTGGCTTCACACCTTATGGGGTTTTGCACTCTTTAACCATTTAAATAGGAGGAAAAATTGTTTCTATTGATGTAGAAGTGGTAGACGCACCCTTGGACTATAATTTATTACTTTGTCTTAGTTGGTTTTATGTAATGACCATTGTCACCTCTTCAGTTTTTTGCCTATTGCAATTTACCTCATCAAGGGAAAATTGTGACTATACACCAACTTGATTACTGCACACCGGATATTTGTAACAACAATGCTAATAATATCCCTTTCTTGGGTGAGTCCAATATTGAGTGTGGGCTAGGTCTCCTCAAATATTACTCACTCATGGGATATTTTCCCTTGCCTTCCCCTGATCACCCATATCAAGTTTCCATGATAAACATGCTTTCAGCTATGGTGCAATGGTCCCCTGAATCATTTGATCCTTGGGTATTACCTATCCCAGATGAACTTGAATCACTAGGTGACACCATGCCACTTAGTCTTGCTGAGGCCACATATGACACAATTCAATCTTCCTCTTACATTTTGGATTTTTATGACCAACTTCTCATGGCATCAGATCCTTACTCTCTACCATCATGGCTCGAATCTTCTCTACCCTCTCTTGATTATCTCATACAGAATTTTCCATCAGATGAGTCCATAATGGAGATTATGAGCTTAGAAGAGTCACCATGGGAGGATTACCATCATCGATCATCTTTTCTTACAAATATGGATATGGTAGAGAACAACATCAAATCCATTCTTTCACCTGATATTGTCAAAAACCATTAGTCCCCCATTCATACTAAGGATACTATCTCTGAGGAGAATTTAGGGAATATAACAATGACCATTTCTATCGACATATTAGTGAAACCTGGTGTCATGGAATATATTCAACTTGGACATAATTTCTCACCCGAAGTTATTACAACATGTATGGCCTTATTTAAAGAATCTTACGATGTTTTCGCTTGGAGCTATGAAGAAATACCAAGTATTGATCCCTCTATCATTTTTCATGAGATCAAAACCTACCCTAGAGTCAAACCTATCTAGAAAAAACTTCGCTTGGTGCACCTTCAAAAGACTGCGACCATTAATGTAGAAGTTGAAAAACTTTTGAAAGCTAAATTTATTTACCATGTACCATTAATAAACTAGGCATCCAACATTGTTCCAGTCATGAAAAAATAGGGGACTATTAGTGTTTGTGTTGATTATAGGGACCTTAAAAAGGCTTGTCCCAAGGAAAATTACCCTACTCCCTTTGTCGACCAAGTTATCGATAATTGTGCCAAAAGTATCGTCTTTTCATTTATGGATGGATTTTATGGCTATAATCAAATTGATATACTCCCCTCTGATCAACACAAGACAACTTTAATCTACCCTTGGGGGACATTTTCTTATCATAAGCTACCCTTCGGTCTTAAAAATGCCGGGTCCACTTTCCAGCGGACCATGTCATATGCCTTTCACGATATCAAGCATATTGTAGAACCTTACCTCGACGATATAATAGCTCATCCAACTCATCGAGAGGATCATATTCAACATCTTAAAGCTATTTTCATTCAATGTCATCACTACAATATTCATTTGAATCCACACAAGTGCATTTTCTCCATTGGCCAAAAGACTCTTGGGCTTCATTGTCTCCCACAATGGGATTCGTGTTGATCCTTTAAAGGTTGATTCCATCTTATCCTTATCTCCCCCATCAATATTCCATGAACTTCAAAGTTTGCAAGGAAAGGAAAACTTCTTGCATTGTTTCATCTATAATTATGTGGAAATTACGAAAGGATTTATGCCTCTATTAAAAAATGATTTCCCTTTCATCTAGGATGATCAAGCCCAACAATCGTTTGATGATACCAAATGCACATTGACTCATTCTCTATTACTTCACCCCCGCAATTATATGATAGATTATATCCTTTACCTTGTTGCATCCATTTCCACCATCATAATGGTATTGGTTTAGGAGGACAATAATGGTCAAGAACACGTCACTTTTTACCTGAGTAAGAGCCTTGTGGTCCTTGAAATTCATTATTCGCATGTGGAGAAGTTGGCTTTGGCAGCAGTCATTGTTGTTCAAAGATTTCGCCATTACATTTTACTCCGCAAACTCAATCATTGCAGATTCCAACCCCATGTACAACATATTGACACGTCAAGTACTAGGGGGGAAATACTCACGATGGGTCATCATTCACCAAGAATTTGATCTGGAATTTGCAAAATCAAAATCAAAGAAATATTTGGTTTTCGTCGAGCTTATGTGTGACCTTCCCCGTACTGATGAAGAAATTGTTCCCATCAACTCTCTTCCTGATGAGTCGTTGTTCCTCATTAGTATGTCTGATCCATGGTATAGATATATCACTTTGTATCTCTAAACCCAATGCTTCAGCTTGAACTATCTTGTGAATATTGTCATCACATTTGTCATTATGTGAAATATTACCTCATCATTGGTGACACTTTATATCTCCAAGGTATTGACTCTATTTTTTTATGATGCTTAACTCGTGAAGAAGTCAAATGTTCTCTAAATGACACTCACTCTGGAGCATGTGGCGGTCATCTTTCTAGGATGGCAACAACTTAGAAACTATTATGCATAGGGTATTTCTGGCCCTCGATTTACAAAGATTGTATAAATGTTGTTAAGAAATGCCAACCCTATCAAGTTTTTTATCATAAAATGTGCTTCCATCCTGATCCACTTCATCCAGTAGTTGTCCTCATCCCTTTTGAAAAATGGGGTATCAACTTTATGAAATGTAAGCCTACCACGATCTGGGGGCATGGGTGTATTATAGTCGCATTCGAATATTTCACTAAATTGGTCGAGGCTATGCCTACATTCACAGATGATGGAAAAATTGTTGCATTATTCATATTCAATCATATTATTACTAGATTTGAAGTGCCACAAGCCATCGTTATTGATCATGGTTCACACTTTCGTAACCATATCAAAGATGAATTAAGCTCCAAATTGGGTTTTTTCCATGAGAAATCATCCATGTATCACCCCCAAGAAAATGGACAAGTAGAGGCCATTAATAAGGTCTTGAAAACCATGATCCAATGGATGGTGGGGGAACAAAAATCAAATTGGCACTTGAAACCTTTTTTTGACGCTTTAGGCTTACAATACTTCCATAAAAACTACCACTGGATTTACTCATTTCCAATTGGTTTATGGCCTGGAGGCAGTCCTATTGATTGAATCTGAAATTCCATTGCTCAAACTAGCCATCGAACTCCTGCCCAACACCTGTACCGAGGAGGAACGGTTCTTGTATTTGAAGAAACTCGATGAGACCCATCATGATGCTGCTCTCACCAATGAGACACATAAAAATCGCAACAATATGCAATATGAAAAATCTGTCTAACCTTGTGTCTTTGACAAAGGTGGCCTGGTTTTAGTCTATGACCAAGACCATGATAAACTGGGGGTAAGTAAGTTATAACCCATGTGGCACGACCCTTACATTGTGAAACGAACACTACAAAAGGGTGCATATGAGCTAGTTGACTGTGATGGAACCCCATTGAAGGAGCCTCGGAATGGACTCTGCCTAAAAAATTACTATGCTTAGGTTCATCCTCCATTCGTTATTTGTATATTATTGTACCATATTGTTATACAACATTTTTTCATAGAAAGTGATACTGCGTATTCTCTGACATCTAAAGCATAGAACCTTGGAAGAAAACTGAGAGAAAGTCTTCTTGGGAAGGATCAACTCTAAAAAATCCCTAAATTACAAAGTTGTCGCTTGTTTCTTTCTATCAAGGTGTAAAAACTTCAGTTGTCGCGATCTGCATCAGTAGAAGGTGAAACAATGTCTCTTTTTGTTGAGGTTTAAGGGTGCGAAAACCTTTGTACATGGGAAAAAAGAATAAATTATCGAAGCTTCTAGAAGATAAAATTTGATGATAAGTTGTTTTCCTATCGGTTTGGATCTCACCTATCTCTCTTTATTTAGTGAGATCCTAACCTCCTCATGGATTCCTCTCCAATCTATAAATGGAGGCATCTTCAAAAGGGAAAGGCTAATAAGTGATGAGTAATAAAATAATGGTGAATTGAGAATAGCTTCTGGTTTGTAATTGAGAGTTTGTGAACTTCATTTTGGTCCTAAGAGATTTGGGATAAATTTTTCAAGAGATGGTGATGGCATTCATGGAGGCTACATGGGTATTGAAGCATTGAACCATTGGAAAGAGCTTGGCAATGCAGGAATTTAGGAGATGAGACTATTTCCTCTTCAATGACCTTATTCATATGAGAATGATTTGTCATTCTTTGAGCTCATTAAACCATGAAAAGTCATCTTTGAAGTGATAGTTTACCCTTTTTTCAGCCTTGTAAGACTAACTATGAAAAAGGAACACTCTAGTCAATCTTGACTAAAATATTTCTCCCTGGTATTGTTCTACACTTTTTCAAGCTTGGGAGACTAAATTTATGAAAAATAACACCCTTGGATTCTTCTTTAAGATATTTTCGGACTCTCTAAATGTGAAAAGACCATCAAGTTTACCTTATTTGGGCTCATAAAACTATACACTGAAGGACCCATATGGGACTGAACCCCTCCTTCTTTAGGTTTTTTAAACATGTGATGAGGGACTCATCAGAGATGAGATATACCAAGCATTTTTTATCCTCCTCAAGCTCATTAAAAAACAAAGTGGTACTCTTCGTTCATAGTGGGGGGGGAATTTGAGGGAAGTGGGTCAAGTTTTGGAAAGAATTATGGCAGTTGTTTGTTGTCACCCTTGAACATGGCACATGTTTGCACATTGTATTACAGTCGGGCAATTTTCTTTTCTCTGTGTCATACCAATCCTATGAGTCATCATACTCCTTCAGTTCACCCGAAGAGTGCCCAAGTTATCTTCGCATTACGTTTTGGTCTATCTCTCATTGATTCAATGTTTCCAAGTCATTTGTCATGCCTCACAATGTCCAAGGGAAGTTTTAACCCAAATCAACCATTCTGCAGTATTACCAACGTTCATCCTCATGTCATTTTGTGCTCATTTAATCCATTATCTAACATCACTTTACTGTGTCAGTTTCATGTTGATGGTGGGGGAAGCATCATGGCCCTCCTTCGACAAGTCTATTAATGTTGACTTCAACACATTATCTAGGAATTAGACTTAGAAACCAGTCAGTACCTTGGAACCTGCATGCCTCAATGGAAGGTCTCCTCACTTTCGACAGTAGGTTTACATCATTGTCCTATGATCGAATGACATTTCCACAAATGTTTGACTTCAACTAATCTATTCACATTTGTTAGAATGTACTAGGGTACCTTGGGAATCATTGTCATCATTGGTGATTTCCCTCGCACTTGTTAATGGTATACATCGATGACTGATAATCAAGTTCTTTCTACCATGTCTGACATCAAAACAACTATTCACATGGCTAGAATCATGCCATTTCGAGATCGGGACAAAGACCCTGGGAACTCCTCAAGAACCCAAGTTGTGATGGAGACTATTTGAGTACTTATAATATTTTGGTATGGTCATCATGTTGGCAATCTTACTGATATATATGTTGTCACATAGATCCACTTTGTATTGTTTTGTGGCTGTGTTTTTTCATGCCATAGCTCCACTATGTATTATTCTGTGGCTACGACCTGATTGAGTCATGGAGATATGGATCCACACTGTATCTTTGGTGGCCATATCCTTAGTCAGTGCTTTCATGGATCTGTAGATTATTGGTCGGTGACCATGCTTTGAGCAACTTTATTCCAAGCATGGGTGTGCCTACCTTGGGGATGATACACATATATTGATTGATGTTTGTTTGCAACTTCCGCCTGACTCTCCTATTCCAACACCCTCACATAGATATTTTTGTAAAGTGTTTTGACCATTAGCTTTCCTTCTGACTTCACACTTTAGGGGGAATCTATTACACACCTAAGTGTCATTCTATCAAATGTCACATTTAAGTGTCTTAAGTGTCAGAAGTGTCGCATTACCAAATTTCACACCTAAGTGTCGTAAGTGTCGCAAGTGTCGCACCACCAAATGTCACACTTAAGTGTCACATCTGTTATACACCGAAGTGTTACACTTTACCAAGTGTCGCAAATTCGTCACCATGAAAAAAGTATGCCACACTCCCTAGACATCTTGAAGAGGAAATCTATCAGTTAGAGGTTGAAATACTACCTTTTTCCTTCAGATTTAGGCCTCGATTGAGCTTCATCACCCCCCTTCCCATATACAAGGAGATATAAAACCCTGATTATCTCTCCCCTATAGTGTCTTAAAGAGCGATAATCCCTTGTTCATCACCTTGTGCACAGTTATGGGGGGGCGATGAAGTTGTTGCAACCATCATGCCTTGTTTTGTGAGGTGGTTTCCGAGAGTTCTCAATTGGTTAAGGGATTGGTTCAAGCTATCTCCTATTCAAGGAAAGGTCAATCTTGTTGGTTCAGCCAAATCCTCTTTTGACCACATCCTCTCCTCAAAACTGTCCTATGGTTGTGATGCATCCAAGCCTATATAATGAAGGCCATGCTTGAGTGAAATGTTGATGTTTGGACAACATCGGGAAGACATTCTTCTAGATTAATAATTAATAATATAATTATTAATTATTAAATAATATATATAATAAGTAATAATAATAATAATAAATAGTTATTTATTATCCAAGGGACGCATCCTTTCATGAATGGTCACCATATGTTCTATATATATGGAACACTCATCATTGTAATAAAACACTTCAATAAGATATTATCTCATATAGAAAAATCAACATGGTATGAGAGCAGTTTTGGGATTGACTCCCTCGTGGGAGGGAAAAGGAAAACAGATTTCTACTCTGGATAAACTCCAAGACAATCTTGTGATTAATGGAGATTTCAAAGAGGGGTTGTGGGTGTTTTCCAATGAGACACTAGATTTTTTTTGCTGACAAATTTGGATGTGGAAACATCTTCTTTGCTGGGATGGATTGTGGAATCAAGTAAGGCAGTGAGATATATTGATTCAAATCACTACAAAGTTCTCGAGGGGAAGAGAGCCATCGAGCTTGTTTTCAGAAAAGAAGGCCCTCCTTAGTATCCCTCCATAACCCAGAGTGAAACCAACCTCGTGCCTCTAACAATTAACAAAATCGATAGCGGATGCCTCGATGAGATTATCGACCCATTTATGGAATCCAACAAAGACTCTTTGGTTTGCACCACGGTGCACAGGGTGGCTGAGATTGCCTTGGATGGATTATGATTCAAACACCCATAATCACCAAGATAAAGAACATTGTTATTCTCTAGTTAATAGATACCACTTCATAGTTGTTTTTATAGGACCCTTGGCTCAGGGCCCAGAGCTCTCCATCCACCAGTTGTATATTGGAGAACATTATCGAATGACCCCACATTTTCAAATTAAATGATGTGCAAATTACGTGTCAGGGAATGATATCAAAAGTTGTCGTGTATATGTTGTTTTTTTCTGAATGGCTGATACATATAAGAAAAGTAAAATTGTGATTTTGTAAACAATTGCATTGTCGACTTTCAGTAGTATCAATGGTAGTTGTCGAGAAAAAAAAACAACATACGTTTAGACTACTCCAGGAAGGAATCGATCTGTATTGACTGGGACTTGTTGTGCCTGAATATCATTGTTGAATAATTTTTTCTTCAAAATCCTTCACGTCCGAAGAGGGAGTCGTAAATTCAAGAGGAAGAGTTTTAGGAGGAAGCAGCAACGTAAACGCTAGCTTCTATTCCAGAGTTGGATTTGTGTACATACGAGGTGCAGGGTGGGATGAAGCCCTAGTTAATGAATAATATTGTTGGGTGGAAAACATGATGGTATTTCACCCTGCTCTGAGACAATGGAAAAGCATCTTCCGAAATGGGCTTTATGAAGTCAGAGTCCGACCATACAATGGGTATAGCTTGGAACTAAAATTGGTGGCAAAAGGCTATGCATGAAAATAATGGATTGACTATGAGGATAGATATTCCAATAGTTTGAAGAAACAAACAGGACTTGGAATATCAACATTGTATTTCTCAGAAATATTTATGGATGTGATTTTCATAGAGGAGAAAAAATTTAAATGTCAAGTAGCTTGAAGTTTGAAGTTAGTCCATCTAGAGTTAGTAACCTAAGGAGGTAACCATGGTTGGTAAATAGTGGTTCTTCTAGGCACATGATAGGTTACCAAGATTCTTGTACCATGTGACCTTCATTGATGAATTCATCCAGAAGACATGGATCTACTCCATGGAGACTTCAATATACTTCAAATGACTTTAGTGATTTATGCAAGGAAGTAGGGATCAAGAGAGAGTGTTGATGTTTGAGGAAGCATCATGAGACATTCTCCCAAGAGGGTCCTGTATGGACTAGTAGGAGGGAATGTGGACTTCATACTGACATGCTTCAGATGGTCAAATGAAGGAACCAAGACATTGGTTTCACGAGGAAACATTCATATGTCTTGTGAGACATTGGTTCCATGAGGGAACCTCGATATGTCTTAGACATGTGTTCCACGAGGGAACCACGATATGTCTAGTATGGAAACAATTCATGAGTGAAGTCTGAGGTTGGACACTTCAAGATATTTTGGTGTCTAGTATACATTCATGTACCTAAGGAGAAAAGGACCAAGCTAGACCCTTCAAGAAGAAAGGGTACATTTCTGGGGTACAATAAGTCTTCAAAGGCATATCAGATATACATCCTTGGTCAAAGACACATTGAGGTAAGTATAGATGTTAACTTTAAGGAGGAGGTATCCTTTAGGAGATCTAGAGGATCTCACATGGAGATTGATAGTGAGAGACAAGAAGAGATGGTTCCTTCTCCACCTCACCCTCTAGCAGTTCATAGGGAGACAGTTGAGCCTACTAATCCAATTGATCATGTTGATCCTGTAGCTCTAGTTGATGTTCCTAGAGATATTGAAGTAGGTTAGAAGATACCTACATGGGCTAGTCAGAATCTGCAGTAGGAAGAAGGAAATGCAACCCCTCGTGGTACCTTCTGAGAGAGAAAGAGACCTCAGAGATATTCATGCTATGCCGTAGCTATGAGACACATCATTGATTCTGAGCCTTCCTGTTGTGAGGAGGCATATAGTCAAGCAGTATGGAGAGATGACATGATGGAGGAGTATCAATCCATCATGAATAATGATGTGTGGGATATTGTTCTGAGACCTGAGGGGAAGTCTGTAGTGACTTCCAAGTGGATCTATAAGATCAAACACACAACTTACGGGAGCATCGAGAAGCACAAAGCGAGATTTGTTGCTAGAGGATTTTCTCAAGTGGAGGGAATAGATTATGAGGAGACATTTTATCATGTTGCTCGATACACTTCTATCTAGATGATTATTTCCTTTGCAGCTTCCATGGGTTGGAGACTGCATCAGATGGATGTGAAGACAATCTTTCTCAATGGAGAGATTGAGGAATAAGTATACATTGAGCAGCCAGATGGTTTTGTGATACATGAGAAGGAGTCTCATGTGTGTAGGTTGAAGAAGGCCATGTATGGACTCAAGTAGGCACCTCAAGCTTGGTATGCGAGGATTGATGGACACCTGATGAGTTTGGGATTCAACAAAAGTGTTGTTGATCCCAACATGTACTACAATATTGTTAATGGTGAGTCCATGATTTTGGTCCTCTATGTTGATGATTTATTCCTCACCGGTACAAAGAGCCTTATTGTTGAATGCAAGTATGTGTTGGCCTCTGAGTTTGAGATGAAGGGCCTTGGTATGATGCACTACTTCTTAGGACTAGAGGTGTGGCAGAAAATGGATGAGATCTTCCTGAGTCAGGGGAAGTACACATTTGATATATTGAAGAAGTTTGGGATGTTGAACTGTAAGCCCATGGCTACACCAATGGTGACGAATCTAAAGAAATTAAGTGTCTCTTCTTTCAATTCCGATGAGATTGATCTAACACTGTAACAAAAAACAAATTGGATCATTGATGTATCTGGTTAACACCAGACCAGATATTTGCTATGTAGTGAGCACACTTAGACAATTTATGAGTCAGTTGAGACAAACGAACTGGATTGTTGTGAAGCATGTGTTGAGATACCTGCGAGGCATAGTTAGACATGGTGCAGAGGAAGGCAGTACTGGTGCAGTACCTTCCTACATTTGAGTAGGTTTTTGATGTTCTTACCAAACATATTACCAAGATGAAGTTCAAGTACTTCTATGATAGACTTGGCATGGAAGAAAATGTCACCCTCACTAAGAGGGAGTGTTGATGTTTGCAACTTCCTGAGACATTCTCCAAATCGTACTCCTTTGTGACTAAGTTGAGTTGATCTATGGGGACACTTATACGAGAAGGGATAATTGTGTTTGGTCTTATAGTCAAACGTCCCTTGTGGAGAGCACATGAGGACATGTCAAGGGAGTTGACCTTGACGTCACACACTATGGGGAGTTGACCCTAGTGTTTCTAGAGGGAGTAGCTTATAGAAGTCCACATGGGAGTGCCATGTGTGACAGACATTCTCCATATCATACTCCTCTGCGACTGAGTTGAGTTGATCTGTGAGGACACTTATCTAAGAAGGGATAAGTGGGTTTGGGCTTATATCCCAACATCCCTTGTGGCGAGCACATGAGGACATGTCCCTTGTGGAGAGTACATCATGACACGTCCCTTGTGGAGAGAACGTGAGAACATGTCAAGGGAGTTGACCTTGATGTCACATACTTTGGGGAGTTGACCCTAGTGTTTCTAGAGGGAGTAGCCTCTAGAAATCCATATGGGAGTGCCATGTGTGACAAGCCTTTTTCTACTATGTTGTTTTTGTACCACTTGTGGAGACTGTGTGTCTCTAAAAAATAGATGCGTACTACTACAATGGTTGTGTACCATTGGTAGTGGCTATGTGTCACTAGACAGTATTTGTGTGCTACTAGCAGTGGTTGTGTACCATTGGACAGTAGTTGTGTACTACTATGGAAAGATACTTCCCTAGTTAAGAGGGGGTGTTGATGTTTCAACATCAGGCAGACCTCCTCCTAGATTGGGCTATAGGCCAAGGAAGACAGGATGAATTTATCACAAAGGTGTACTTGTGGTAAATAGACCTAGGTGTAGTCCTTCCTTGATCATGACAAGGAACAATATGGACTGAAGGTGCTTGTGGTGATTTCCACGTGTTAGTTAGCATCAAGATGGCATTCACTCACAGGGGTGTACCTGTGGTGAATGACCCTAGTGTGGTATTTTTCCTAGTCATGGAAATTTGACAAGGAATGATAAAAACTCAATATACTAGATGTTATCACATACGGACCCAAAGTGAGCATGATCTCAGAGAGAGTTAGTTGGCTTAGAGGGATAGTCTCAGGGAGAGTTTCCCCTTCATTTAGGTGGGAGAGAGACATCTCCTAAGACTAACAGACAAGTGTCATGAGTCTAGGGTGAAGTTTGTATACTTCAGAGACAAGATTTGGCGTGATGAGGAATGTCTCCCTCGTTGAGAGGGAGTGTTGATGTTTGGACAACATCAGGAAGACATTCTTCTAGACTAATAATTAATAATATAATAATATAATTAATAATTATTAAATAATATATATAATAAGTAATAATAATAATAAATAGTTATTTATTATCCAAGGGACGCATCCTCTTATGGATGGTCACCATATATTCTCTATATATGGAACACTTGTCATTGTAATAAAACACATCGATCAAATATTATCTCATATAGAAAAATCAACATGAAAAAGGGGGAGAATTGAGAGCATCATACTTATGATTGTGTGAGATCCAAGGGGATGGAAAGGAGAGCTTGGAGGAGATAATGCAACATCAATATTGAGGTTGTAAGTGATTCACTGTTATTTTCTTTCCATTAATACATAACTTGGCTTATTCCTCTCATGTCTATGTGTTAAATATATGCATGTCTATTGTTGTTAAATTCATCATAGATAGATTTGTTTATGCTTAACAATGTAGTGTTGAAGAAGGAGGTTTTGCTTTGTTCCTTGCAGGAAATTTATTGCACCTAGGAGCTTGGACATCAAGGTCAAAGGTTGGAACAGCAAGGACAACCGGCATAAAAGTGTAAGTCATCCATCCCTCTCTTCTCATTCTAATTGTTGAAATAGGTCTAGGGGGGAAGTGGTACACCATTTGTTTTCCTTCTGTCTTGGATAAAAGAGGGGTCTTGATCCAAGGGGGGTTTCAACTGTCCATGGAGGGAAATTTACCACAACACATTGGAAATTTCAATAGTTTTGTTGATGTCTATGGTTGTGGACCGAGGATTTGTTAAATATGTGATGTTGAGTTGCTTGATGAGGGGGTCGGAAACAACTTATATGTTTGAAAGATGAGTATACCAATCCGTCTTAATGTCATCCATCGAAGTGATAAATTCTTATATATTTTGGTGTTCATCCCTTGCTAAAGTGATCTCCTTTGTTCGTGCGACAACGACATGAATTGTAGCAATGCATTCTTTGGGAGGCAATGAACCCACATCCCACTTTTTCTATGCAACCTCAGCCTCTACTGCACGAGTTCGATCATAAAGAGTTGTGAGCTCTAGAGGGATCTATAAATAATCCCACAATTTGAATCTTTGAGTGACCAAATCAATGAAGCCTTGAGCATGGTTTCGAATTCCCTGAATGGAAGTGATTTCTTGAGAAATATGTTGTTGGAGGGTGGTCTCCTCAAGTGTAAGATGTTGCAGTTGGTTCTAAAGTTTGTGATTATGTGACTACAAATCCTTAATGTACGTGATGAGTGATTTTATTTTCTACAAGGCTGGAATATCTAGCTGCACTAATACTAGCGGGGAGACTTGGGAGTATGCTTCATCGAGAGTGGTGATTAGTTCGGTCTAGTCGTTGAGAAAGGATACATATTGGCCCTGAGTTTCTGTATGTGTGGACACTTCAGCCATGTGTAGATATTGTAAAGTCTTTCGGGTCTCTTATGGTTCCTAATGCACATGGGATTCTCGTTGTAAGTGGGATCATTTGGCATCATGACTAGAACTCTCTTGTTCATAGCTAAGGTGTAACTAGGTGTGCTCCTGGTAGAGGGATTGCTAGCACTCTTTGAGCTCATGAACCGGGGAAGTGATAAAGTTCTATATGTCTGGTGTAGGCACCTATGATAAGTCCAACTTAGTTCTAGACAAGATTGATGGGATGACTGTGAGTGGATCAACATTGATCACTCAGAAAGGGATACCTCCTAGCACCTCGAGGATTGGAACAATTGATTATGGAGATTCATGTTGGCCCAGAATATTAATCTTCTTGATCATGTCGTTGTGGGAGACTTGTTGTTTGGCTAACTACGCATAAATATATTTCATCAATTTTTCAACTTGTCGGCTCTGGGTGGAGGAACCCTCCTCAGTTTTCTTATGGGATGTTGTACGCCAACATTTACTAGCCCTAGAGTGGGGTTTGAGTGGAGAGGTGTCCAAGATGGCTTCTTCTACAATTGGGGTTGGTTGCGGTGGAGGTGAAGGATTGCGGTCAGACCCTAATTCAATGGTTATCTGAGATGAGATATAAGTGTGTGACAGATGCTTTCACTTTTTGGATGTGGCATTGTCCTCATCAGACCCATTTGTGTTTGGAGAACATGTAAAGGAGTGGGGACATTCTATATCCATATTCATTGTTTTTGTTTTATCGACCTCCACTGCATTCTAAAACTGGTCCAGAGAATTCTTTGGTCTGATTTCAAATTCAGACTGTAGCTCTTAGAAGGGGGGTTGTTATTTTGTCGTTCAATGTTCAACCCCCATGATAATATCACATTTTGTGATACAAAAGCGAAGTATGGATTTGGATTTCCTTGTAGCTACGTGAGGAAATATGACCACATTATAGAAGTTACATGTAAAATGAAGATGATGTTCATACTGGTGAATATCTGGAGTGGGATGTGGACTTGCTCGACAGATGCATTGATCAACTAGGCTTACCATTACTTGAACGCTTTAGAAATGGAATCATGTTTCTTGGCCTCTTGGAATGTTGGAGCAGTAAGAACTCGAGAGCAAGAAATGAGGGGGAATTCACCATATCGATTTCAAATCTAGGGGGTGGATTCTAGAGCACCATGCCCAGAAATAAATGGATCCAACTGTAATGAAACTCCTTCCACTCATCCTGAGCATTCAGGCAGTCCGCAACAAATTATTTAAAGAGGTAGGGGGCCCAAGCCATCTAATGCTCGTCAACACAATGCTCGGTGGTGAGAATGACCCCAATTGGACATTCTTCCTTTCAACATTTGCAAATAAGTTTGCATGCAAGTAGTTGAGTGGAAAGTCAGAATGCCAAATCATTTATTGCAGGGAGATGAATGTCGTGTTTACCTCTTCATGTGTCATATTCAGAATACACTTCCTCCAACGATGCATCTTTGGCTTTACAAATGTTGGTTGGATTGGCACCGGAATTGGGCAAACCCAAGACTTTGTGTATAATCGCTTGGTTGACAAGATATGGTTGGTCCAACCAAAGGTATCCCCCTTTTACTTTGGTGAGGAGCAACCGAACACATGCGCATAGCCTGAACCCAACCAAAGTTGGACATTTAAGAAGGGATAGTATCCCAGATTACTTCAAGGGTCTTTCCCAGTCTTATAGGATTGTTTTCTCCATGCCATCATTGCCCCAGACAACCTTTATGTATCGGTTGAGTTGAAGTTCAGGAAATTGCTGGGGATCGCAGACATTGTAGTAGACACATTTGAGGAAGGGTACTTTCCTGAATCGAATTTCTTCATTGAGGACACCACAAGAAAGTACAATATTAGGAAATGGAATTTATTTCACGGCCTTAGAATTTGTTTGGGGCTTAGCTTGGCTAGATGAAGCAATATTAGAAGTGGTTGTAACAGTGTTGGAACTTGTCTGCGGACTGGGATTGAGAGTGGAGATGGTCTAAATTATGGCATTAGGGGTGGAGTAAGTGCAACGCAGAGAAAAATAAATAGTGAGGAAGTGGAAGGAGAGGGGGGTTTTGAATCAAATGGAGCCATAAAAACACGTGGTTGTTTACGCATGCAAAGTGATTAGGCCATCTTTTCATTGGGTTGGATCATACTTAACCTTACTCCAGACATTGGGATTGACATGTTGGAATTCATTTTGGTGTATTTACATTAATTTTGAGTCTTGTACTGATTTTTGTAGTAATTGTCACTTTTATTCTAAATCATGGAAATCATCCTCTTTCCAATGGTGGTAATGGGCCATTGGTTCCTGAATTAGTTGTAGCGAACATGTGAGGATGACCTGTCACTTCGAACGTTAATATTGCCAATTTGTGTTCGCCGCCAGATCTTTAAAATCAATAATGATATAGATGGAAAAAACCATGCACGATTTTACTCGTTAGAGGTGTGGTGCATGGAACAATGCACCTCGGAGGGAATTGATTAATGGATTAAAGGGATGGAGCTACCCTAGGTGGGTCGCCATGTACCCATATCCAAGCATGTCCAATCATTTTTCACACGGGAGGTAGAATATTAGGCACAGTAGGTTCTGGTAAGATCCATTTGCTAACCATTGCTTCGAAAGATGTGTTGGATTTGTCTATATGTTGATTTGGGGTTGGGGAGAAAGTGTGTAGAGAATAAATCATCATGAGCTATTGAAGGTCGCCTAGGTTTTCCAATGTAAAATTGGGGAATCTAGGAAATAGGGTGTTTCTTGGGAAGTCGGCGGTGGTCATTCATATAGTGACCACGCGTAATGCGCCTCTACTTTGCAATCCAATGCCTTTCACAGGGACATGTGTATTGACGAATGTCAACATCTAGTCAAAATAATTCACACGTGGATGCTTTGATATCTACCCATTCACGATATGATTCTTGATGTGCATCCCACCAGTGCGTAGGAATCTCTA
Source organism: Picea engelmannii (assembly GCA_009831015.1). Lineage (NCBI taxonomy): Eukaryota > Viridiplantae > Streptophyta > Pinopsida > Pinales > Pinaceae > Picea > Picea engelmannii. Next base: position 71,786 of record ML849771.1, read on the forward strand.
TCAGTATTGAGTCAAGTGTGCGAAGTTGCTGGTACCTGGGAATGCACTGTATCCATGCAATCAATGTGTCCATCAGCTCTGACCCATCATATTGATAGGAGCCAAAGTATTAGACACACTCTTTAGCATAGATATGTGTGCACCTCCTCATTGAGACGACATGTAGCTTTATTTGCCACCTCTCCATGGAATCCTTAGAATCTGTACCATATGACTTAACACTACTCCAACTTAATTCTTTGTCTACGGTGGGGTTGATGTAGTCCTTCCTGCACCCCTTGATATTGTAAATATTTTCAATACCTGAGCTCCACGCATCCTCATCCACGAGCTCATTGTATTGGTCACCCTCATATGGATCTAGTGGCGTGACCACACACAGGGTGTCTGTTTCAAAGGACATATGCCTCTTCTTTATATTTAACACTGCATTATTGTCAAAGGCCCAATCAATCCCCAGTAGTGAAAGATATGGATTAGACTCATCCATGATCTCGATGACTTTGAATTTGGCCTTTGTTTTCACTCCTTCGATGTTTATTTCTACTTGCTCCAACTAGCCTATAGGGTAGATCTTATATTGATTCGAAAATCGGAGTTTGATGGGTGACCACACCAATATAGGCTTACCCATCACTTCCCAATATTTCTTCGGAAAAATGTTCACATCAGATCCCATATCCAGCATGACTCCATCCATGTCGTACCCGCAAAGCTCTGTTGTCATGTTGAATTCTTGGCTAGTGCATTTTTGCTTGTTGACATAACACACATCCCTTTTCAGCAATGGAGCAGATATGGTGGTCTCCTCCCCTTGTTCTTTCATGCAAGTAGCTAACATCTAAGTCAATTGACTTGTCGCTTCCAGATCCTTGAGCAATCTCAAATAGAAGTGTAAGAAGGTATTGACTTGATCTTTAGCTTATTCCATGCGACCTAACTCACACAAGGCTTCTGCGTGTGTTGTGCGTTGCAACTACTCTCAGTGTTGTTCTTCGTATGCCTTTTTCTTAGTGCATCATAGTGTATTTTGTCTACGTGCTTCCTCTATCAATCTTTGGGTCGAG
>ML849772.1:0-14447 GCA_009831015.1 Picea engelmannii
TTCAATAATAAATTAAATGGAGAAATTAGAAGTGGGTTAACCCTAAAATAAGGAAAGTGGGCCAAGTGACCTAGAAGATGTTTTTAAGGAAGCTACTTGGAGAGTATAAATAAGAGGCAAGGCTCTCTCATTTTAATTACACTCGAGAATATTCAATATATATAGGTGTCTGAGGTAACCAAGGATATCTAAGCCTAATTTCCGAGGGAAGGTGAAGAAAAGAAGACCGAAATGCAAGGAAGGATAAATTCTTTTGATGGTGCTTTCTAAGGTATGTTATTTACAGGTCATCTCACCATTTTTACTATAATTTTTTTTTATATATAATGATTCAGACCATGAAATTGCTATTCCATTGAGAAAACATACCCAAGTATCTATGGTAAAAAATTCAGTTTGTGGTTCGTTGTATTTTGGGAGTTACACTCTGTGGAAAATAGGGTTTTTGGCTAGTCCTGAAACTAGTCAAAAATAGGTGTTTCAGGTAAAAATGTCATAAATTATTCATAAAAGATCCAAATTCAGTGCAACCAAATGTGTTGGTTAGGGTACAATATTTAGTATGATTTGTAATAGTTTCATATCAATTCAATGAATATTTAGTGCGGGACACGCTCTACAAGGTCGCTCTCTAGAATAAGCCAGAATTCAGCAAGGTATGCCATTTTTTATATAACTCCTTTTCTAAGAGGTTCCAAGTAGTGAAACCTGGAGGAATTGCATAAAACACACTGAAGAACATTTTGTATCAGTTTCATTTCTTTATACATTACAAGTTCAAATTTATGATTACTTCAAGTTAGGGTTGTTGACTAATCCAAAACTAGGCATGTGAGAGTAAAGAAAAGTTTGATGAAAATGATAGTCTCTTGTTGTTTAAGTTAAGGAAGCTTTTTAGGAATGTGATCATATAAACCAGGTATATTACAGAGCTATAAATCAGATTTGGATGATGAAATTGATGAGGGTTTTTGGTTGAGGTACATGTTGAGTACATGGTTGAGACAAGTAGTTGATGAGTTGGCACATACATGAGGTGGATAGTTGATGATGTTGGTACATATTGATGAGTAGTTGACACAAGATTTGTACATACTTGGTACATGGTTGGATGAACTTTTTTATGGTACAGGTTGATTACAGGTTGTTTGGTACATGTTGGTGCATGGTTGATGCACTTTTTTATGGTACAGGTTGATTATAGGTTGTTTGGTACATGTTGGTGCATGGTTGATGCACTTTTTTATGGTACAGGTTGAGGTACATGTTGGTGCATGGTTGATGCACTTGTTTATGGTACAATTTGATTACAGGTTGAGGTACATATTGATGCATGGTTCAGGTTTATTGGTACAGGTTTACAACGATATATCTCACAGTGATAGTGTGATAGTGGTTCCATCATTCTACTTCTACTTCAAGGCGGTTGGACGGGGCAAAGACAGGTGGTTGTAGCCACCTTCCGGTTGTAGCCGGAGAACATAGGGGGTTGTAGCCTCCTTCTGGTTGTAGCCAGAGAATTGGGGAGTTGAAGCTTCCCTCAGGTAGTGGCCTGAGAAAATAGGGGGTTGGAGCCTCCTTCCAGTTGCAGCTGGAAAATAAAGGAAGTTGGTGCTTCCAATGAATGTAATTCTTCAAGACATATAAGAAAAAAGCATTAGGTGATTTTCTCCTGCTTTGGGTTTCCATGTAAAAAACTGGTGTACTGTGTATGTGTATGATTTTTCATTTGTTCATTGATATAACACTTGGATTATATGGTTAAAAAGGAGTAAATTGATGTATTATTGATTCACCCCCCTCTTAGTAATCCAACAATTATTGCTTTGGGAAAGTGTCCCTTGAGGCTTTGGCTCCCTTGCCTCATTGAGGCATCCCCTTTCAACCACAATTTCTTGTTGTTGTAGTAAAACTAACCTACAACCATTAGGGATTATCTAACCCTAGCCTACTTGTTAGCACCAGAAGTCACCCCTGGATTGCGGCAGAGGTAAGCCTAATACCCATCAGTTTGTATGTCACAAAAAATAAATTTAAAGGCGGTCTAATGGACGCAAACTCGGGATGGTATCATTCTAACTCAGAAAAAATAGGGTGGCATGCATAAGAAGATGAGGTCTTGATCTAACTTCAATCAATAAGTTGTAGTAAAGGGTGAGTAGGGGGAAGAAATTGAGAAGAAAATGTAAATGTATACTATGAACCTCAGGTCTTCCGATAGCCTAAGGAGGAAAAACTCAGAAAACAAGATCCTCTTGGATTCAGAGCTTCAGGAAACTGAAAAAATTATGACATCGCTGCAATCAAATATCTATTACAACATGATCACAATAATCCATGTGAATCCTTCAATCATGAACATTCAGCATCAGACTCATAATAAGATGGAGTAAGAAAATTTGACTTGGATTAAACAAGAAGTCTCAAATGGCCATACATAACTAGAGAACCAGAGGCTTCATTAGAACTTTACAATACGGGAGCTTAGCTCTACCATTGACCATGACAAAATATCAAAACTGAGTATTTATACTCAAAGCAACTTGCTCCCTTCAGAAGCACGCTCTAGTCATTGCATTCAAGGCTTGGCGTCTGTTGCTTCTTCTATCAGGCTGCACTTGCATTCTTCTGTCATACGCGAGATCGGATCGGTATGGGGTTCACAAGAAAATCCATGACAGGAAACTTTCGGCTGACAATCTTCCCTTCACGGTTGACTCTTCCATTCTTTCCATTTATGTGGTGAAACGAGGTTTCAACCACCTTCTCCATTTTCATTAACTACTTTCATCGGGATTAGGGCGAAGCCTGACGCCCATGAATGCTCCCGACAAACTTATAATTCCTTTTAGTCAATTCTGGAGCCTTGAGACTACGCAGATCCTTCTCTGTGACCAACTCGAGCACTTTGATCCTTTGCGCAACCCCCTTTATTTGCCCCATGCAACCGCGGGTTGTGACCCCATGCTTATCCAATGCAAAATCTCAAAATTTTGCGTTTCGGGAGTTTTCACTCCCCTTGACTTCCAACATCGCGATGCCCGAAATCGAGAAGCTGCCTTTGAGATCGACGGTCGGTCTTTCTTCAAAATGGACGGCCAGGATCCTTTCCTTGATAACTCGAAACACCAGTTATGCGATGAGCGTTGGCCCCTCTTTCTGGAACTTCTTCCCATGTGATCAAGTCTTGAGACCACGGGCCCAATTCTCGGGTGTTTCACGATTTCATGTTTCAGGGGTCTCGCACCATGTTCCACTTCTGAAACCCGATTCTTGAAATAGCGATCTTGCTGATCCGGCACCACGTGTCCCTTAATTTGGACGACCCAGATTGGAACTATCGACTTTTTGGGTATCGGGATTTCAGGTTGTGGATGCACCTTTACAACAAGAATACCGAACTCTCGATTCATGATCCTCCGATACTTTTCGATGTCAGATCAACGGCCCTTGGCTCTTCACAATCAGATGGACCACATCTTCCCTTTCGTGAATCGGGATTTTGTGATCCTTGCTGAACAATTTTACAACATTTGAACTCCTGATTCCCATGCCCGCTTGAGTTGAGTCCATATTAGACCGCTCTCAATGTTGCGGCCTGTGACAATGAAGACTTGGATGACATGGCTGGATAACGTAAGGATTAGTGACAGAGGCCGAGGGAGTGAGATTTTCAAAACAGAAAAGCCAAGCAGAAAACGACTCTGCCTACTACAAAGGGGGGAAAATAAGGACATGGCCGACAAAAATAATGAAAATGGGGCAAGGGTACAAACTCGGGTAAATAGACACATGCCTACAGGCCTTGACAACTTCATTTGATAAAATTTGGCTCCACAGGGGATGACATGCTCCCTGCGAGCTACCAAGAACAAGTAGTTCTAGTGTCTTAGCTGTTGGGTTATGGAGTCTAACAGTCATAAAAAGATAAAAATAAAAATAAAAAATAAAACAAGAACGATATTTACAATGGTGGGAAACCATTTGCGGCTATAAACAAAAAACTTTTTCAGGAAGTGGCCATTTACAGGGCCACCAAAAACTTCATTACCCTCCAAGTTCTGCAACCTGTAAGTGTTGTTCGGGAACGCCTCAAAAATATTGAAGGGGTCGATCCACAAAGCCTCAAATTTGGTATGCTTGCCTCTGTCCTACTTGGGTGCATCCCATTTAAGTACTAGATCTCCCAGCAGGAAATCCTCTTTTCTCACCTTCCTGTCAAAAGCTTGCTTGATCTTCTGTTGATGCTGATGTGCTCTGTCCAGGAGCTGCTCTCTTTCCTGTTGCACTTCGACCAATTGTTGGATTCTTCTAATCATATCATCAGGCTGCCCTTGGTGGTCTTGAAAGAATTTTTCCACTGGCAAGGCCATCTGAGAGGGAAAAACTGCTTCAGTTCCATATATGAGTTGGAATGGAGAGACGCAGAGAGATCTTTTCATTGTCACTCTATCAACCCACAGATCAAACTTGAGCTTTGAATCCCACACTTTCTTGTTATCCTCTAACAATATTTTAATGATCTTGATGAGGCCTTTGTTAGAGGACTATGTCAGTCCATTGCCTTGGGGGTAGCATGGGGTAGAGTGAATCAACTTGATTCCAAACTTCTCACAGAATTGGATTAATGGTTCGTCTTTGAAAGACATTGCGTTATCTGTGACAATTCTGCTCGGACAGTTAAATCTTGCTATGATATCCTTCAGAAAACCGATGATCACCCTATGAGAAGCACACCTTGTGGGAATAGCTTCTATCCACTTGGTAAAATAGTCTATGGCAGTCAGGATCCCTCTGTGTTGACCGCTTAATGCAGGGTGAATTTCCCCAATTAAGTCTATATCCCATTGTTGGAAGGGTGTTGAGGCCACCATGGGATTTAATGGCAGAGACTTGAGTTGCTGCTTCCCAGAGATTTTCTGACATTTGATGCAAGCCCTGATCTTTGCACAGACATCAATGAATAGAGTTGGTCAGTAGTACCCAGCCCTGAGAATTTTGTAGGCTGTGGTTTTCTAGAAATGATGTCCCCAACATAGGCTGTCATGGAAATCAAATATAGTCCTTTGGGCCTAGACATCTCAGAAGCACCCCGAAAGGGTCTCTCTAATACAGGACCTGGTCAATTAGGAAATATCTGATTTCTTTGAGCTTTAAAGATCTGGCCCTGCTCTTTCCCATGTTGTCAGGAGGCTGGAATTTCTACAAGAAATATATAACGTCCTTGTACAAAGGACATCCTGCTAATGGGGGGGGCACTTGAGAAATTATTTCGGACAACTCAGGCTGCTGACTTTCTGAGCAAGATTTGATGAAATTTACCCCCAAATCTTGGCAATTAGCCTCATCCAACAATTTGGATAAACCTTGACCTTTGATCAATTTGGTGGGCTTGATCTCTAGATCAAATTCAAGGATCTTGGTGATCCATCTGCTCCTTCTTCCATCTATGTCTGGCTGGATGAGAAATTCCTTCACAGAGGCTAAAGGAACATATGTGAGGATTTTTTAGTGCAACACATAGACTCTAAAGGCTTTGAGAGCTTTAACCAAAGCATACACCTGATTTTCTATGATGTCATATTTCACTTCGACGTCTCTGAATGCTCTGCTAAAAAATGAAATAGGTTGCTCTAGCCCCTCAACAGTCTTCTGCAACAAAACAGTTTCCACCGTGTCAATGAGGCAAAAGAGAAAATAAGAAAATCTTTGGAATAATCAGGATCGATAAGCACAGGTGCTCCAATCAATGCTTTCTTGATTTGATTGAAGGATTCTCTGGACTCAGTAGTCCATTTTACCTCATTCCTCTTCCTGAGCATGGCTGTTATATGTTTCACCAACTCAACAAAATTTGAAACAAACCTTCTCAAAAAATTGATTTTTCCTAGGAAAGAATGGACTTCCTTCCTAGACCTGGGAAGTGACAAGGTTTGAATAACTTCCACTCTTTTTGAATCAATCTTGACTCCCTCAGCTAATACAATGTGTCCTATCAACTTTCCCTCCTTCATAGCAAACAATGATTTCTTAGGATTCAGGGAAAGACCAAACCTTCTGCATTTCAAGAAGACTTTCCTCATATGACAACAATGTTCTTTATCAGATATGGAAAAGATTGTTATGTCATCCAGACAGATGACCACAAATTTATCCTTCTCCCCAATGAATGTGATGTCCATGTCTCGCTGAAAGGTTGATCCTGCGTTCATTAATCCAAAGGGCATTTTGGCATACATGAAAGTGCCCCAAGGAGTGGTGAAGGTTGTTTTTTCTCTGTCCTTAGGTAGGACCAAGATCTGATTGTATCCCAAAAAGCCATCAATCATGGATATCCTTGATGCACCAGTTACCATTTGTAATATGTGTTCCATTTTCGGCAAGGGGTAATTGTCTTTCTTTGAGCTCATGTTGATGTTCCTGAAATCGACACAAAATCTGATTTCCCCACTCTTCTTTCTCACCGAGACCAGGTTGGCCACCCACTCAGAATTTCTCAAAGGGACAATGATTTGGGCATCAAGAAACTTATTTACCTCCCTTTCCATAACAGGCAGGAGCATAGGATTTATCTGTCTCAATTTCTGCCTAAATGGTTTAGCCTCTTCCTTCAGTGGAATCTTATGCTCAATGACAGTCGTGTCATATGTTCTGAGGTCTTCATAGGTCCATGCAAACACATCAGCAAATTCCCTTAACAGTTCAGCATACACGACCCTCTTTTCCTTTGACAAATTGCTTGACATCTTTACAAATTTGGGATTCCCCTCTGTGCCAATATTTCCCTCGGCTACATCAACATCCTCATTTGGGACTTTTCCCTTTATTGCCACATAATTTTTGTCAAATAATCTTTCCAAAGGGACTAGTCCCTTTGGGATGTGGTTGTTGAGTAACTGGACAATGTGATGATCAACAATTTTTCTCAGAAAAACATCAGGATGAGGATGTATTTCGGAGTCAGGATCTTGATCAATGTGTAATGTTGAAAACTCATCAACAGTCTTCAAGAATCTTTTGATCTCAAGATCGTCCTCAAACACTCTCCAATGCTTGACGTTGTCAGGCACGAAGGGTCTATATTTTACTTCTATATCATACCTGAGATTAGGTGGTCGGGGGATTTTGAAATTGCTTGTTGATATAGCCAAAGAGTCAGCCATGACATTCTCTTCTCTGGGAACAAATGAAATGTTTAAAGCCGAGAAAAAACTGTCAATGAGGTCCCATACTTCATTTCTATATGATTTCAGCCAAGGGTGCTTAGCCTGATAAATAATTTTGATCTACTAGGCAATCGGCTCAACATATCCAAACACTAATATCTCTTCAATCCCCATGTCCTTTGCAGCCCTCAAACCCAAAACAAGAGCTTCATATTCTACCACATTATTTGTAGTTTCAAATTCTAACTTGTAGAACAGAGATGTAGTTTCCTTAGCAGGGGAAAACAAGGACTACTCTAGCACCAACGCCTTCTCTAGAAGAGGCTCCATCAAAGAACATTTTCCACACAGAGGTAATCGAAATATTCATAGAGAGTAATGGGCTTTTTGATCTCAAGAGGGGGATCAGGGGTATCAATAAGTTGCAATAAGTTGGATCCCAAATTAGTGTCAAGTGAAAAGATATGATGGTTGGTAGGATCTACTTCATCGCTGATAATGTAGGCCAACTAAGCTCCTTTGTATAGTCTTCTATGCTCCCCCCCAAACATAGGAATGGTAGAATATGTGAGGTCCATCTGCAATGTTCCCCCGAGTCTTTTTATCCAAGATCTTGACAATAGTATGGAAAACTTGGGAGGAACATCAGCCACCACGATATCCATGACCACACTTTTCATGGGCATCTGAAACAAGGTCACAACCAGATATTTGATGACCCCAAGACATTGCACTTTCCTGGAGTTGAAGGAATACAAGTCATGGTATGCTTTTGTGATTTCTAGACCTAATTCTTCCATGACAGCTTTGAGCATGAGGTTATGAGAGGCCCCTGAATCCATCAGACAATTATGCAGTACCTTGTCATGCATGTTTGGTGATGTGTAGAAGAGAGGGGATGAATCGTCTCTATGTTCTACCATGGGACCTAGGATGATTGTTGGCTTCTTGTCTTGCAAATTGATTGAGTCTGAGGGATGATACAAAGGTTCAGGCAACAACAATTTAGATAGGGATCTCTTCAAGTCTTCATGATTGACCAGCTCTGAAAGGGGTACCGGGATCCTAATATTTTGAATTTCATGCTCAAAGTTAAAATAGGAGGGGAGCTTCATAATTTCCATTACCTCTGGGATAGGACCTTTGACCACTGGTGGGGGGTTCTACATTCCTTTTTCTCTGTTGTTGCTTTTCGCGTCTTTGGCGGGCTTGTCTGCTCTCGGAGGCTGATCAGGGACGTCAGACTTCCCATCTTTCTTCTTAGACCCAAGGATGTATCTATTCGAGTTGTCGCTAGCCTTATTCCCCTTGCTTAGCTCGTTTAATTGAATTTCCATGAGAGACTCCTCGTATGTTGATTGAGTTAAGTGAGGAGAAGGAGATGCGTCTTCGAGACAATGAATTTATGGGTCAAGGTCCTCTTCCTCTCCACCATCATCTATGAAAAGGTTGTTCTGAATAGGGGTTTGGAATTTTTGATCATCCATGTCTCTGTTCCAAGGATCTCTTTGCATAATCTGAGGAGCATGGTTATTCAACCTCCTGAATTTGCCTCTGTTATCAACATTTTGAGGATTTGTGTACGTTTTCTTTCCCTCCAATTCCAACCTTTCCATCCTAGCTAAAAGTGATTTTAGTAATTTGGTTACTTCGTCCATTTGAGGGGGGGTGGCAGAGGAACTAAAGGTTGAGGCTTCAGTTCTTCCCCTTCCTCTGTCTCTATTAGCCTTATTCCTGAGTCAATCAACTGCCAATATGTTAGACTCTACTTCTAGGGCTGCATCTTGCATATGAGCCAAGGAGGTGGCTCTTCTCTCTCTTAACAAGAGGCATAAGTCAAGGTCAAAAGCACTAACATAAGTAATTTTGGTAGAGGCTTCTATAGGCGTTATCTTGGTAGGGATATTATTGTACATTTTGTTGAATCTTTTGGAGAAGTCAGAGACAGACTCTCCCTCTTTTCTCTTCAGGGACCCGAACTTAGTGATATAATACATGAAGTCTTTTTTACCCCCCCATTGTCTCAATAAGACATCATCTAGAGCCTCAATCCCAACAATGGACCCAGGAGCTAGGGCTCTGAACCACTTTCTAGCTTCTCCATCAAGGCTATGGATAAAAATCCTCATCCATACATCTTCGTCCACTATGACATAGTTATCAACATAACTATAGAAAGCTACAAGGTGCTCTTCTGCAGTTATATATCCCTCTCCAGTAAACTTAGGAAGTTGCTTAAGGTAGCCACCAGATGGTAGGGAATTAAGAGGTTGAGGCAGAATGAGATGGGCATATTTGGAAGCTACTATGGCGTCCATTTTATTTCCAAGGGGATTAGCACCCGATATTGGGATGTGAACTGGAGGAGAACTAGGTGGAGATGGAGCTCGAGCAAGGGAGATTGGAGGTGTGTTTTTGGGGACAAAAGAAAACAACAGAGGAATTGAGGGAGCAAAGGTTTCCCTCTCTGTAAATGCAACACCATTAATAGGAGGAGGAGGAGTGGAGCTCAGAGAGGGGAAATCAACATGAAAACTCCCAAAATTTAAACTTCTAGAAACTCGAACAGAGGATGTAATAGGAAAATGAGAAATAGCTATTGGAGTTTCTATAGGAGGATGGTGAAAATTATCAGAAATACCTGGTTCAGCAGCTGAAGTACCTTCTTGAAGGGTCTTTCTTCTTCTAACAATTTTCTCTAGGTCAGCTTCAGGAGTCGCTAGAGGCAGTTGTGGAGTAGACCTCGTGTGTCTGCCTCTAGAAGCCACAACTGAAACAATGGAGTCACATTAATGGAGTCACCACAGTGGAGTCTCTAGGTGCATAGTTGCAATCTTCAATGTACTAAGTTTTGATGCACCTTCAGAACCAGTAAGATTTGTCATTCAATCCCAGGGAAAATATTTAATTTCGTCCCTGACAGCGGTGCCAAAAATGTTAGCACCAGAAGTCACCCCTGGATTGCGGCAGAGGTAAGCCTAATACCCATCAATTTATATGTCATGAAAAATAAATTTAAAGGTGATCTAATGGACACAGACTCATGATGGTATCATTCTAACTCATAAAAACTGAGGTGGCATGCATAAGCAGATGAGGTCTTGATCTAACTTCAGTCAGTAAGTTGTAGTAAATTGTGAGTAGGGGGAAGAACTTGAGAAGAAAATGTAAAGGTCTGCTATGAACATCAGGTCTTCTGACAGCCTAAGGAGGAAAAACTTAGAAAACAAGATCCTCTTGGATTCAGAGCTTCAGGAAACTGAAAACATTATGACAGTGCTGCAATCAAACATCCATTACAACACAGTCACAATAATCCATGTGAATCCTTCAATCATGAACATTCAACATCAGACGCATAATAAGATGGAGTAAGAAAAGTTGGCTTGGATTAAACGAGAAGTCTCAAATGGCCATACATAACTAGAGAACTAGAGGCTTCATTAGAAATTTACAATACATGAGCTTAGCTCTACCATCGACCATGACAAAATATCAAAACTGAGAATTTATACTCAAAGAAACTCGCTCCCTTCAAAATCACACTCTGGTCATTGCATTCAAGGCTTGGCGTCTGATGCTTCTTCTGTCAGGCTGCACTTGCATTCTTCTATCAGATGCGAGATCAATATGGTATGGGATTCACAAGAAAATCTATGACAGGAAACTTCTGGCTAACAATCTGCCCTTCACAGCCTACTCTTCCATGCTTTCCATTTATGTGGTGAAACGCGGTTTCAACCACCTTCCCCATTTTCATTAACTACTTTCACTGGGATCATGGTGAAGCTTGACACCCATGAATGCTCCAGGCAAACTCATAATTCCTTTTAGTCAATTCTAGAGCCTCGAGACCACGCATATCCTTCTCTATGACCAACTCGAGCACTCTAATCCTTTGCGCAACCCCCTTTATTTTCCCCATGCGACTGCAGGTTGTTACCCCATGCTTATCCAATGTGAAATCTTAGGATTTCCTATTTCAGGAGTTTTCAGTCGCCTTGAATTCCAACAGCGCGATGCTCGAAATCACGAAACTGCCTTTGAGATCGACAACCGATCTTGCTTCAAAATGGACGGCCATGATCCTTTCCTTGAAGACACGAAACACTAGCTATGTGATGAGTGTTGGCCCCTCTTTCTGGAATTGCTTCCCATGTGATCAAGTGCTGAGACCATGGGCCCAATTCTTGGGTGTTTCGCGATTTCGCGTTTTGGGGGTCTCGCACCATGTTCCACTTCTGAAACTCAATCCGTGAAATCGGGATCCTGTTGATCTGACACCACACGTCCCTTAATTTGGACAGCCCAGATTGGAACCATCAGCTTTTCAGGTATCGGGATTCATGATCCTCTGATATTTGTTGATGTCAGATCAACGACCATTGGCTCTTCACGGTCGGACAGACCAGATCTTCCCTTTCGTGAATTCGGATTTCACGATCCTTGCTGAACAAGTTTACAACATTTGAACTCGTGATTCCTACGCCCGCTTGATTTGAGTCCATATTAGACCGATCTCAGTGTTGCGGCCTGTGACAATGAAGACTTGGATGACATCGCTGGACAACGTAAGGATTAGTGACAGAGGCTGAGGGAGTGAGCTTTTCAAAATAGAAATGCCAAGTAGAAAATGACTTTGCCTACTACAAAGGGGGGAAAATAAGGACATGGCCGACAAAAATAATGAAAATGGGGCAAGGGTACATACTCGGGTAAATAGACACATGCCTACGGGCCTTGAAAACTTCATGTGATAACACTATTAAACATATTTTCTCCTAAACTAACCCTAGACTAGGCCTAAAAATCTTCCCTCGCCCACTACTAACCTAGGCACACCTTTTGAGCTTATTACGAGTGATTTTTGTTGGATACAATTTATGATATAGGGCTTGGTTTTCTACAGCCATAAGGCTGATAACTTCACTGCAGAAACCCTAAGATAAAGTAACTTTTAACTTGTCCTTTCACCGCCAAAATTTGCTAACTTATTCTACTAGGTTTAAGGCATTTTTTGGGTGTGTTCTTTGAGGATTTTGGTGGTTGTTTTTACTATTGTCATAAAAAGTTTATGCAGCCATAAGGCTGCCAAAAATACTTCTGCACACAATCTTTATGACAACCACAACTAATTTCTAAAGTCTCATGCTCTAAATTGTGAAGTTTCTCTAGTCATTATCTACTTGTTTCAAGCATTATCTCACTTGAATTTAAGCTATAATACTTCTTTCTTACTGATATATATTGTTATCTATTGTTGAAAATTAGGGACAATAAGCTTAACTTGTTCATCCAACTAACATACATCATTGCAAATTTGTTCTTCTTGTGTCTCGGGCAGGTACCAACATATCGACAATTCACCCATGTCTTCGACAACCTTTAAACCACTTGAGGCTCGTCTTTTTTTTCCATTTTCCATTTAGATCTTTGACCTTAGGGACCTATTTCTTTCCTTTCCCTTTTTCACATCCCTTTTCCCCCTAGGGTCACCGAGATTGCCTCTCTAGACTGACCTATTCACGCTTGAAGTGTGGGACCTACATTGAGGTGACATTGGATGTAGTGTTCCACAGTTCTTGCCATTTTAGTGGTTGGGTTGGGCTTTGCCCAACCTACAACTTGTGCATTAACATGCCTTATTTATCCCTTCTTGGGTTCTTTAATTTGACATACTCTTCCTATCTTGGATCAACATTGATATGTTTGATTTGGTTCACTTAGGTAGTTAGACATGGACTTTTGAGGTCCCCAACATCCTTCATATGTTTATGGGTGCACATAGGGGTTGAAAAGGTCAAATATGAGCCCACCTTATGTTATGTCTTTGGTGTGCCAATTGTGAGTTGTATAGGTATATTTGTGTTTGAATCATGTGGACTACTAGATCAGAGACCCCTTTTCCAATGAAAAACCCACATATGGCCCTAAGAATCGTAGATAGATAGGTTGACTACATATATGAGTAGTTTGAAAGTTCAAAATTTGATCCATGATTAATTTTTATACTCTAGACCTGCTCATGTGATTTCCTTATCTGTAAAGATCCCTCTTTTCATATATTTTAAGGTTCCTTTTTTATCCTATGAAAGCATCGAAGTTATACCCGAGTTTTTACTTAAGTTATGCCACCTTTCTTCTCAATCTCTTTGGTGGTCTCCACTGACTATCTCCATCTCCCCTCATATAGTAGAGGCTTCCCCTCATCAATTGTCTCTTTCTTTTGGATTGGTCTATTCCTCTTGTTAACTTGGTTGGCTTGGACCTAAGGTTTTCCTAGGGATTCTTTGAATACTCTTCAATCCATCTCCAAGGAGGGTTACCAACACACTATCTATAGGGATAATACCTCATAATTGAGGGCACACTCAATGTTTTATCATTTGGTAATATCTTTCTATTACTTGCTTAATAGATCTAGTTTAATTGTATATATATTGCATTGCTTTAGATGTAGTTTCTAGGTATATCACAAGGAGGATCTTAGCACTTTGGAGCATGGTGGGAAGGCCTCTCTTGGTTGTTCTTCAACGAGTGCTTTAGTCCTTTTTTTTTCAAGAGAATCTTTCCTTCATTTCTCTTTCACTTCACTTTTTTTCTGTTTCTAGCTAGATCACATAGATTAACTATGAGTTAAACCTACCTTTTCTTTCTAGTTTCTATTCCATTTCGTAATTGCTAAAGGAACCCTTGATACCTAATCAAAGTACCCTAAAAATGACCAACCCTAGGTGGACTCATTAACTAATACTTAATAAGTAATTACTTAATGGCTTACCTATTCTTGTATTTCCTCTTTTACTTCCTGATTAGCCTCAACAATGGGGTGTCAACTCCATTCCCTTCCTCTTCTCTTGTGGTGGTGGTTTGGCCAATTGTGTGGTAGCATGGTTTTCAACTCTTACTACTATTCTACAACCTTTGAATGAGATTAATTCATTCTAGCATTTTGTGAACTCATCCTAGCTCAAACTCATTTACATCTGAACAAATAATTGTCCCCATTGTGTCATAGAGGTAACATCATTATCCTTTCTATACACAAGTTTGGGGGGCCATTTTTTTAAAAGAAAACATCATGGGGAAACCCAAGGGATGCTTCACCGCATTTGTGGATGGTATCCCTAGTAAAGCCGTCAACATAGAGTAATGCACTTAGATGGATTCAAATTGAGCACCTACTAACACTGAACTAGTCAAGTGCCCATTGACATTATCAACAATTGGTTGAGATAACCCCTTGGGCTAGTTTGGGGGTACATTTCTATGTTTATACAT
>ML849772.1:14497-32545 GCA_009831015.1 Picea engelmannii
ATGGGGGTGTGTATATGTATTATCTTTGTTTGCATTTTGCATTTGTTTGCACATGCATTTGCATCCTAAATAAAATACATACAAATAAAAGGTTTTACTATTCTCCATTGTGACATGGATATACCTTTCATTCTTTGCCTCTTGATATTGTATTTCTATGTTTCCCTACTCTATAGTGCATTTCCCACAACATTGATGCTCTTCATCATTGTAGTACAACAAACTATCTAGTTCTAGGCATATTATTGGAACTTGTGTTTAATAGTGTGCTTGTTACCACACCATTGTGTTTTATGAAGTATGATTACTAACAACTCTTACTTATGACCACCTTAACAAGAAATAATAATGAATAAACAAGTCGCGTGGTTGATTCCTCATTGCATTGTCTAATGATTCACATCCTTATTTTTATTTTATGCTAAAAAAAAGTTAGGGGAAAATACAAAATAACAAGGGTTGCATACTGCACTTCCAAAATAAACTTTAACAACTTTAAACCATCTAATAATCTAAGATTTTATATAGACATTAGTTAACATTCAAACCCATCCTTACTATGTAACAATGTAGCATGTCATAATGCCATCAAAACATCTTGGCATTGGAATTTTTCCTTACCTTGTTCGAAGCGGAGTTATAAATCTTCCACCTTTATTCTTAGAAAAAGAAAAATTAAAACAAAAAAACAAAAAAACAAAACAAAACAAAAACAAAAACAAAATAAAATATATATATTCCAAACACACCACCACTAGGAAGAAAATATATCTTTACATTAGAAAAAAGAGTGAATAAAGAGATGAAAAACTCCAAATAGAGCTAGAGGCAATGATTGATAAAAAAATTAAAGATACCATTGAAACTCAAATAGAAGATAGATTCTTAGGGTTCAAGAGTGAATTGCAGACAATGAAGGATAGGATTCAAGAAATGAAAAAACATAAACAATCAACCCAAGAAGGAGGGGCTGAAGAAAATCACAACTTGAGAGATAGGATTAAAGATCTAGAAGAAAAACTAACCAACAATTTGACCCCTAGTAATATGGAAAACAAATTGGATATCAAACCCATCAAAGAGGAAATGAATAAGCTAATCGAACTGGACCATGAGTGTAACAAAAGAGACTTGAACCTCATAATTTTTGGTATAAAAGAACAACAATAGGAGGAGACACTAGCAATAGTAAAAGAAGAATTAAATAATAAATCACAAATTGATACAACTTACCTCATAGAAGCAAAGAGGCTAGGAAAAATAATTGATCAGAAAGATAGGTTGATCCGTGTCAAAGTAAGTTGTAATGACCATAAATATAGCATTCTTAGCAAATCTCTGAGCTTAAAAAGGTCAAGAATATTTATAAATGAAGACCTCATTCCCGAAGATCAAGCTGAATTAAGGAAGGAAGTTCAAAAGGTAAAAGAAGCCAGGAAAGAAGGAAAATGGGCAATAATTAGAAACTGAAAAGATATTGTTAGAGATAGAGACTAGAAGGATAATAATAAATAGGAATTTGGGACACTCGGGATCCTTTTTTGGAAATGTCATGCTTTCCATGGTGCAAAGGTCCTATGATAAGTTGGATCCCGAGTGATATTGATATTATCTGTCTAGTTGAAACTTGGGAGCATGAGGAGTCTAAGGTCCCTAACATAGAAGGATTTGTCTTGTGGTTGACATGGAACAAAAAAACCCCACCGTAGAGGGATAGGAGGCATAACTTGTTATATTAGAAAGAGCATTTCACCTCACATTCAACTTCATAATATTGACCCTCTAAATAAGTACATTTGTATAGAAATTTCAGACACCAATGCTAAGAATATATATATAGCAATTTGCAATTTTGCACCTATTAATTCTACTTTTTACAAAAAAAAAAATCTAGATAACAATTGTCCCTATTGTAATTTAGAACAAGATATTCATAGTTTGAAAAATGAAGGTGATATCCTCCTGCTAGAAGACTTTAATAATAAGACTACAACTAAACAAACTACTCTTTTAAGTACTGATTCCAACCATAATCCTTTATGGCTAGATGAGGACCTTGTTTTATCTAATAGCTACAAAAGAAGCTCTGAAGACCTAATTGAGAATTTGTTTGGTACTGAGTTGGTCAAGCTCTTCAACTCTTAAGACCTAATAATTTGAAATGGAGTAATGAAGTGGCCAAACTCCAATCAAATGACTTGTATTCATGGGCTATGTAGTAGTGTTGTAGATTATGTGATATCTGATATCCCCGTTTCGAACATGTTATCCCTGTTTTCTAGGGATAACTAGGAGATCATGTCTCGAGGCACCACAGGTCCTAGACATGGAGTACCTAGAGAAGGATTGACATGAGCATGGTCCTGGAGGGCCCATCCTTTTCTTCTTTCGTCAAATTTGTCTTGTCAGCAGCAACATCATCCATCACCATCAGCTTGGTCTTGTATCGGAGAAGGCTCTTGCTCCATGTGGTAATTGGTCCAGGTATCATGGTATGTGTCACTTTTGATCATTATAACCTTTAAATGTATGCATCTAATTCCTTTTATTTCGGATGACTGATTGGATCTTACATTGACCCACTTGACCATGCTTAGGGAAATTGACTGGGTGCACTAACAAGCCTATACCCATAGGTTTTGGTTTTCCACTGGGGGATTTCTTAATAGCCATCGTCCGCTCTCATCATACCACCACTTTCCCATCTTATCTCCCGCTCATCTATCCCATTCCCCTTGTCTGGGAATTAGGATGATCTATATGTGGGGTTGCACCTTATCTCGTGAGAAGAAGGGGCTAAAGGCCCATAAGGTAAAAGCAGCTGGTAAAAGATAAAATCCTAAAAATGAAACCTCAAGATGCTTCGCCCAGGGATCCCTGAGAAGGCAATAAAAATCCTCTCAGCAAGAAACAAGAGGGACCCAAAAAAATAACAAACAAGACCTACTCAAGAGGATATGGGGTCTCATAACGAGCCAGCCTATTATGTTCATGGGTACCTAACAACATGGCATTGCCACCATCTGGTTACCACGCCAGGGTAGTGACCTTTGGTTGCATGACCAAGGGAAAGGGGGTCTCATCACGAGCCAAACTTATCATCGCTGTGAAAGTACTTGTGGGTAAAACTGTCAGCTCTGGTCACCACGCCAAGGCAGTGTCCTCTAGTTAGCCCTTGAATAAAAAGAAAAAGAAGAAGAAAAAACAAATAAAGAAAAGAATAAAGGCAAAAAGGGGCTTGAAAAAATTGCATCCATGACAGGTACAACTCACCTTCTACAAAGGCACCCACAGGTAATATCATGCATCCCTGGCTCTGACTCTACCCATATGTCTGGACATCCCTTAAACCACTTCACCTCGTTTACATGGCTTGGATGAAACCCCTTGGAAACTTTCATTTCCTTATGGATACTAGTCCAACATGGTATCTTGTCCTTTTTCTCGACCTTGTATTGTAGGTTTTTGTAAAGTCTTTGATCTATTGAATGATGTATAAGGGTTTTTATGCATGTGTTTGATAATATTAATGATGAAATATGATTAACATTGCCATGATCCTTGTGACTAATGAGCCCATGGAGGGAATAGTTTTTGATGTGCAGGACCATACTCGACAGACAGATACCATTTGGACCGGTACACATGGGGAGATGATTAGTTCGGACCTCCATGGGGCTGAAGAGCCCATCAGATGGTTGTTGAGAACCCATCAAAGGGGAAGATATAGGACAATGTTTGACCGAGATTTTCCACTAGAGAAGAAGACGATGTTCCATCAGGGGCACTTTGGTTGAGCCAGACCTAGGGGGATTGACCCACTTGCACTGGAACATTGGCCCCAGATGACCCAAGACATCACCAAGAGGCTTGTGACATCATCATGAGCATATGGCAAATGGACAGGGTTGTTGGCACGTGTGGTAGTTTGGAAGAGCCCAAGGAGGGCTAACGTCTGGCTTCTGGATGCTGCACTGGCCCCAAAAAGGCCTAACGTCTCCCTCAAGAGGGCTTGACGTCTCACCTTTTGTTCATTTAGTTTTGTAAAAGAACATTTAAAGGTCATGATACAGTATATATTGAGGAGTTTTATCCTCATTTTGACATAACTCATCACTCACTCTCCTAGTGAGGTTTGATTTTTGTGCCCTATTAGGGTTATTGGCTTATTTGAGGAAGGCGCACTTGTTTGAGGAGGATATTTTTGGCAATTTATGGTGTTTTTATTGAAGGAAGGTTTACAACTAGGGTTTGCATGCTATTTTCTTGATGATTTGTAAGTATTTTTCTACAAAACTTCTTGATTGAATGGTTGTAGTTTAATTTCTTACATCTATTTATAAATATTTGTCAATCAAATCCCTAGGGGACAAACACACAAGTAGGTCATTGTCTCACGTCCCATGATAGAAAAAACTTTTTATCCATTGAAGAAGAAGAATATATCCTAGCCATTGCTACACTCTTTCTTTCTTCTTCCCTTAAGCTAGTCGTACCTTTAAACTTCAAGAGGAAGAGGACGTCCCAGGCCTAGGTTATCTACACCTAGGAGCCATTTTTATTTTAGGGTTTGATGAAAGAGACTTGCCTTTGCAACACTCTCCCTCTTTAAACTCTCTTATCTTGATTTTACTTGTCTTTGAGCTAGTTGTTTGTCGGGAAGGAGGAGAGAGCACGAGGCCTTGCTTAAGCAACATCAGAGTGAGCCTCTCTCCCCTAGGGTTCTGTCTTTAAGACCCTGCTGTTGCAACACCTTGAAACCTTTCCCTCTTGTCCTTTGAATCTCATCCCCTTCAACTTGGCGCCCTTCACCTTTTGACTCCATAACCCTAGGCACTGATCTTTAGCCTCCAATGTTGAAGTGAAAGTGATTGAAACAACTTTCAAACTTTTATAATTTGAAACCCTAGCTAACTACTAACCATAATAAGGCTAACGTCATCCTTGGTTATTCCATCTTGACGCAAGATTTTCTATTGATAAACAATTAGATGGTGTTTTAAAGCATTTATTGAGTAAGGGATTGATTGGATATATTGTTTGCTACATCATCTTGATATTTAGTGATGAATTGATATTGTTCCATTGCTATTATTGATAAACATTGATCTCGTCAATATCTATTGTATAATTGCCAATATATTGATATCAGATAGTTATATGAAGCACTAACCCATTGAATCATAGATTGCATATATTGTTTTGTTGTTGCTTTGTTCCGTGCATGTGTTCTCATTTGGGGCTACACTTCATTATTGGTTGTTTAGCCGGACTATCTGATCTTGGTGGTAACCTATGAGGAGGGACTTTTACTTTGACCTTTATACTTTGGCCTCTTCAAAACCCCAGGTTACCGGGGACGTCTCCCTTGGGCCTAACCTCCCTAAATAGAAAGAACCTCCCCATTGTGGTGACATTGGGTGGGGTAGGTTCCTGTTATGCCAGTTTGGCCTCTATTTTCTAGCCATTTGACCTAGCTAAAAACTGTGCAATAACATTTTGGTGTTGTTTCCGGGGAACACTGAGTCAATTCTCCTCAAACGACAAATATTTTTGGTAAGCCTTGCCTCAGAGACCTTTTCTTACAAGATTACTTGATGACTCCATTAGGGTGTTTTTCCCTTTCCTTTGATAGTTTCAAAAAATTATCTGGCAACTCCACTGATGACGAAGCCAACAATGACTTCACAATGGGATCCCGGGAACTACAAGCCTTTAGACATGAGAAAAATCCCAGGATACCCAAGACAAATGCCCCCGATATCCAAGAAATGGCTCCCTCGATTCACTGGTGGCGATGGGAAAAGAGTTGAATTTCATATGGATGAATTTTATTCTTACTTTAGACTCCACCCCGTCGATGATGATGCCAAAGATGTAGTGATGAAACTTTTTTCCACCACTCTTCGTGGAAATGCTAAAAAGTGGTATGATAACCTTCCTAATGCTAGCATCACCTCTATGAACCAGTTGGAAGAAATATTTCTCGAAGAATGGGGTATTCAGTTAGAAGACATCTTAGTACTACTAAAAAATGTCGAGCATATAAGACAAACTAAGAACGAAACCCTTTGGAACTTCTAGACTAGGTTTGAGCGCACTCTATATCAGATTCCTGAGGGCAATCATCCTGAAAACAAGTACATTGTCCAAATATATAGTCGTACGCTCCTGGCACACCTAGGTTTGTCCCTCAGTAAAAAGAGCCCAAGCACGCTAGATGAAGCTTACGACATAGCTAAAATAATTGAACAGAACATCTCCTTATCTGGGATAAAATATCTCTTTACTTCAGGTGATTTTAATATGGGAAGTTTGTTTGCCCGTGAAAACTTTATTGACGATATCCAAGAAGAAGGGGAACAAACCATCATTCAACGTGGGATTGCTGAAGACATGGCCGAGGAAATAGAACTTGAACAAAATGATGAAGTATCAACATGTGCCCCTCCCTCTGACAAAGCAATCCATGAGCATGTTCCTCCTGCACAACAAAGGGAAGATGAGGTTAGTTGCTTTCCATTTCAGGATTCCGATGACACCTTGTTGCATGATTCAAATGAAAGAGGAATGGAATTCCCGAAAGAATTAGACTTTCTGTGCTACACAATTGAAGAAGAAGGGGTAATTCCTAAGGATGAGACTGTAATGCATGCTGAAAACACCAAAGTCCTCGAAGTTCCTGCGCAAGAAGAAACAATAAGTTACCCTCCTCCCCTAGTTTTTGATAATGCTTTACTTTATGATGAAGGAAATGAGGAGGAGGAGAATGAAGTGTCAGATATTTTAATCCCTTCATGTTATGATGAAGATAATGACTTTGTTGATAATTTTGAGGAATTCATACATGTTGGGAGACGTAGGTGGGATATAGTTGGTTATGATATGGGTCTCGTCTACGACACTGAGAGTCATTTCCAGGTGTTGCCCTTGTAATTTTCACAAGAGATTACTTTTGACCAGTGGCAACAAGAAGATGAGGTTTTTACCCATACTCTCCAAAAACCCAAGGATAACCCATTACCTTATTTTCCTAATGATTTTCGGTCATACCTTGAGGACTTTGATGATTGTTCTTCTGAGCATTTGGATTTATTTTATGAAGATAATTATCAACCAATACTCTGTTCAGATTTTGATGAAAGAAAGAACATTTTTTGCCTAAAGAAGGTTTCTCATGACTTTCCACTCCAGCCACCTGTTATTACTTTACCATGCTTGTCCATTAAAGGTGTAGTGGGGAAGTATATTTTTTATGTTGAGCTTCCTCCTAGGCAAACCCTAGACTCCAAGGGTTGGTTGGATACTGCAAGTTTGAGTCAGTTATCCCATTTTTTCAACTTTCCCTTGGTAGTTTTCCAGTCGTCTGTTAGGTCTTTGTCGATCCCTTCCTTGACTTAAGAGCGTGAGGATGCCCTAGGTAGCCAGTTTGCAGGCCCTTTGAGTCAGTTTTTTGAATGGTGCTCTTCTCATGACCCTTTCTTGAAGCGGATTCAATACTTTCCTCAGAGATGGACTTGGCAGGATTTTATCCCTCCCACCCGCCTCCATGAGTTAGATTTTGAGATTTCCGATGATATGATATACATTATAACTCATGACATTTTTTTGCTTAATTTATCACTATTTTGGTTTATGATGAAGCACAAAGGCAGGTATCATGGGACATTGCTGGATTGACTTCACTGGTTGTTTGACTACACCAACATCCAACTAACAGGTAAGTATAGGTAAGTATTTCACTTTGTATTTTCATTTATGATTGTTTATATATATAAGGCTATATATGTTCGGGTGGCATTACCGCCCCATCTTTGTTATTGATGCCCCTATCGAGTTGAGCAGGTCTGCAGGTTATTCCAGAGATGTTGAGGTTCTCATGCGCTCTACGGTGAGCACATGTCCCCAAGTTGGAGCCAGATGTTATCCCCAATTTCTAGGGATAACTAGGAGATCATGTCTCGAGGCACCACAGGTCCTATACATGGAGTACCGAGAGTAGGATTGACCTGAGCATTGCCCTGGAGGGCCCATCCTTTTCTTCTTTCGTCAGATTCGTCTTGTCAGCAGCAACAACATCCATCACCATCGGCTTGGTCTTGTATCGGAGAAGGCTCTAGCTCCATGAGGTAATTGGTCCAGGTATCATGGTATGTGTCACTTTTGATCATTATAACCTTTAAATGTATGCATCTAATTCCTTTTATTTTTGACGACTGATTGGATCTTACATTGACCCACTTGACCATGCTTGGGGAAATTGACTGGGTGCCCTAACAAGCCTGTACCCATAGGTTTTGGTTTTCCACTGGGGGATTTCTTAAGAGCCATCGTCCGCACCCATCATACCACCACTTTCCCATCTTATCTCCTGCTCATCTATCCCATTCCCCTTGTCCGGGCATTAGGATGATTTGTTTGTGGGGTTGCACCTTATCTCGTGGGAAGAAGGGGCTAAAGGCCCAGAAGGTAAAAGCAGTTGGTAAAAGATAAAAGCCTAAAAATGAAACCTTGAGATGCTTCATCCAGGGATCCCCGAGAAGGCAATAAAAAGCCTCTCAGCAAGAAACAAGAGGTACCCAAAAAAATAACAAACAAGACCTGATCAAGAGGATAGGGGGTCTCATCATGAGCTAGCCTATTATGTTCATGGGTACCTAACAACATGGAATTGCCACCATCTAGTTACCACAGCAAGGCAGTGACCTTTGGTTGCATGACTAAGGGAAAGGGGGTCTCATCACGAGCCAGCCTTATGATGGCTGTGAAAGTACTTGTGGTTAACACTGTCAGCTTTGGTCACCACGCCAAGGAAGTGTCCTCTGGTTAGCCCTTGAATAAAAAGAAAAAGAAGAAGAAAAATAAAATAAAGAAAAGAATAAAGGCAAAAAGGGGCTTGAAAAAAGTGCATCCATGACAGGTATAGCTCGCCTTATACAAAGGCACCCACAGGTAATATCATGCATCCCTGGCTCTCATTCTACCCGTGTGTCTGGACATCCCTTAAACCACTTCACCTCGTTTACATGGCTTGGATGAAACCCCTTCGAAACTTTCCTTTCCTTATGGATGCTAGACCAATAGGGTATCTTGTCCTTTTTCTCGACCTTGTATTGTAGGTTTTTGTAAATTCTTTGAGCTATTGAATGATGTATCGGGGTTTTTTTGCATGTGTTTGATAATATTAATGATGAAATGTGATTAACATTGCTATGATCACTGTGACTAATGAACCCATGGAGGGCGTAGTTTTTGATGTGCGGGACCATACCCGATGGACAAGTACCATTTGGACCGGTACACATGGGGAGATGATTAGTTCGGACCTCCATGGGGCTGAAGAGCCCATCGGATGGTTGTTGAGACCCATTAAAGGAGCAGAGACAGGACAATGTTTGACCGAGGTTTTCCACTAGAGAAGAAGAGGACGTTCCATTAGGGGCACTTTGGCTAAGCCAGACCTAGGGGGATTTACCCACTTGCAGCGGAACGTTGGCCCCAGATGACCCAGGACGTCACCAGGAGGCTTGTGACATCATCATGAGCATATGGCAGATGGATAGGGTTGTTGGGACGTGTGGCAGTTTAGAAGAGCCCAAGGAGGGCTAACGTCTGGCTTCTGGATGCTGCACTAGCCCCAAAAATGCCTAATGTCTCCCTTAGGAGGGCTTGACGTCTCACCTTTTGCTCATTTAGATTTTTAAAAGAAAATTTAATGTAGAAACAATATGATTTTGGTTTAAAGCCTTGTCGACTAATTTTTGTGACCTAAAATTAATTAAAGGTCATGATACAATATATATTGATGAGTTTTATCCTCATTTTGACATAACTCACCACTCACTCTCCTAGTGAGGTCTGATTTTTGCACCCTATTAGGGTTATTGGCTGATTTGAGGAAGGCACACTTGTTTGAGGAGGAGATTTTTGGCAATTTATGGTGTTTTTCTTGAAGGAAGGTTTACAACTAGGGTTTGCATGCTATTTTCTTGATGATTTGTAAGTATTTTTCTGCAAAACTTCTTGATTGAATGGTTGTAGTTTAATTTCTTGCATCTATTTATAAATGTTGCTGAATCAAAACCCTAGGGGACAAACGCACAAGTAGGTTGTTGTCTCACGTCCCCTGATAGAAAAACCTTTTAGCCATTGAACAAGAAGAAGAGAGCCTAGCCATTGCTACACTCTTTCTTTCTTCTTCCCTTAAGCTAGTCGTACCTTTAAACTTCAAGAGGAAGAGGACGTCCCAGGCCTAGGTTATCTACACCTAGGGTTGTTTTTCTTTTAGGGTTTGATGAAAGAGCATTGCCTTTGCAACACTCTCCCTCTTTAAACTCTCTTGTCTTGATTTTACTTGTCTTTGAGCTAGTTGTTTGCCGGGAAGGAGGAGAGAGCACGAGGCCTTGCTTAAGCAACACCGGAGTGAGCCTCTCTCCCCTAGGTTTCTGTCTTTAAGGCTCTGCTGTTGCAACACCTTGAAACCTTTCCCTCTTTTCCTTTGAATCTCATCCCCTTCAACTTGTGTGTCCTTCACCTTTTGACTCCATAACCCTAGGCACTGATCTTTAGCCTCCAACGTTGAAGTAAAAGTGATTGAAACAACTCTCACACTTTTATAATTTGAAACCCTAGCTAACTACTAACCCTAATAAGGCTGACATTATCCTTGGTTATTCCATCTTGACGCAGCATTTTCGGTTGATAAGCAATTAGATGGTGTTTTAAAGCATTTATTGAGTAAGGGATTGATTGGATATATTGTTTGCTACATCATCTTGATATTTATTGATGAATTGATATTGTTCCATTGCTATTATTGATAAACATTGATCTCGTCAATATCTATTGTATAATTGCCAATATATTGATATCAGATAGTTATATGAAGTACTAACCCATTGAATCATAGCCTGCATATATTGTTTTGTTGTTTCTTTGTTCCGGGCAGGTGTTCTCATTTGGGGCTACACTTCATTATTGGTTGTTTAGCTGGACTATCTGATCTTGGTGGTAACCTGTGAGGAGGGACTTTTACTTTGACCTTTATACTTTGGCCTCTTCAAAACCCCAGGTTACCGGGGACGTCTCCCCTGGTCCTAACCTCCCTAAATAGAAAGAACCTCCCCATTGTGGTGACATTAGGTGGGGTAGGTTCCTGTTATGCCAGTTTGGCCTCTATCTTCTAGCCATTTGACCTAGCTACAAACTGTGTGATAACATTTTGGTGTCGTTGCCAGGGAACACTAAGTTTGTTTGCCCATGAAAACTTTATTGACGATATCCAAGAAGAAGGGGAACAAACCATCATTCAACGTGGGATTGCTGAAGACATGGCCGAGGAAACAGAACCTTAACAAAAGGATGAAGTATCAACATGTGCCCCTCCCTCTGACAAATCAATCCATGAGCTCGTTCCTCCTGCACAACAAAGGGAAGATGAGGTTAGTTGCTTTCCATTTCAGGATTCCGATGACACCTTGTCGCATGATTCAAATGAAGGAGGAATGGAATTCCCGAAAGAATTAGACCTTCCGTGCTGCAAACTTGAAGAAGAAGGGGTAATTCCTAAGGATGAGACCATAATCCATGTTGAAAAAACCAAAGTCCTTGAAGTTCCTGCGCAAGAAGAAACAATAAGTTACCCTCATCCCCTAGTTTTTGATAATGCTTTACTTTATGATGAAGGAAAAGAGGAGGAGGAGAATGAAGTGTCGGATGTTTTAATCCCTTCATGTTATGATGAAGATAATGACTTTGTTGATAATTTTGAGGAATTTATACATGTTGGGAGACGTAGGTGGGATATAGTTGGTTATGATATGGGTCTTGTCTATGACACTGAGAGTCATTTCCAAGTGTTGCCCTTGCAATTTTCACAACAGATTACTTTTGACCAGTGGCAACAAGGAGATGAGGTTTTTACCCATACTCTCCAAAAACCCAAGGATAACCTAGTACCTTATTTTCCTGATGATTTTCGGTCATACCTTGAGGACTTTGATGATTGTTCTTCTGAGCATTTGGATTTATTTTATGAAGATAATTATCAACCACTACTCTGCTCAAATTTTGATGCAAGTAAGAACATTGTTTGCCTAAAGTAGGTTTCTCATGACTTTCCACTCCATCCACTTGTTATTACTTTACCATGCTTGTCCATTAAAGATGTAGTTGGGAAGTATATTTTTTATGTTGAGCTTCCTCTTAGGCAAACCCTGGACTCCAAGGGTCGGTTGGATAGTGCAATTTTGAGTCAGTTATCCCAATTTTTCAACTTTCCCTTGGTAGTTTGTCAGTCGTCTGTTAGGTCTTTGTCGATCCCTTCCTTGACTTCAGAGCGTGAGGATGCCTTAGGTAGCCAGTTTGCAGGCCCTTTGAGTCAGTTTTCTGAACCGTTCTCTTCTCATGACCCTTTCTTGAAGTGGATTGAGTACTTTCCTCAGAGATGGACTTGGCAAGATTTTATCCCTCCCACCCGCCTCCATGAGTTAGATTTTGAGATTTCCGATAATATGATATACATTATAACTCAAGACATTTTGGTGCTTAATTTATCACTATTTTGGTTTATGATGAAGCACAAAGGCAGGTATCATGGGACATTGTTGGATTGGCTTCACTGGTTGTTTGACTACACCAACATCCAGCTAACAGGTAAGTACAGGTAAGTATTTCACTTTGTATTCGCATTTATGATTGTTTATATATATATGGCTATATATGCTGGGGTGGCATTACTGCCCCATCTTTGTTACTGATGCCCCTATCGAGTTGAGCAGGTCTGCAGGTTATTCTAGAGATGCTGAGGTTCTCATGCGCTCTACGGTGAGCACATGTCCCCGAGTTGGAGCGAGATGTTATCCCCGATTTCTAGGGATAACTAGGAGATCATGTCTCGAGGCACCACAGGTCCTATACATGGAGTACCGAGAGTAGGATTGACCTGAGCATTGCCCTGGAGGGCCCATCCTTTTCTTCTTTCGTCAGATTCGTCTTGTCAGCAGCAACAACATCCATCACCATCGGCTTGGTCTTGTATCGGAGAAGGCTCTAGCTCCATGAGGTAATTGGTCCAGGTATCATGGTATGTGTCACTTTTGATCATTATAACCTTTAAATGTATGCATCTAATTCCTTTTATTTTTGACGACTGATTGGATCTTACATTGACCCACTTGACCATGCTTGGGGAAATTGACTGGGTGCCCTAACAAGCCTGTACCCATAGGTTTTGGTTTTCCACTGGGGGATTTCTTAAGAGCCATCGTCCGCACCCATCATACCACCACTTTCCCATCTTATCTCCTGCTCATCTATCCCATTCCCCTTGTCCGGGCATTAGGATGATCTGTTTGTGGGGTTGCACCTTATCTCGTGGGAAGAAGGGGCTAAAGGCCCAGAAGGTAAAAGTAGCTGGTAAAAGATAAAACCCTAAAAATGAAACCTCGAGATGCTTCGCCCAGGGATCCCCGAGAAGGCAATAAAAATCCTCTCAGCAAGAAACAAGAGGGACCCAAAAAAATAACAAACAAGACCTACTCAAGAGGATATGGGGTCTCATAACGAGCCAGCCTATTATGTTCATGGGTACCTAACAACATGGCATTGCCACCATCTGGTTACCACGCCAGGGTAGTGACCTTTGGTTGCATGACCAAGGGAAAGGGGGTCTCATCACGAGCCAAACTTATCATCGCTGTGAAAGTACTTGTGGGTAAAACTGTCAGCTCTGGTCACCACGCCAAGGCAGTGTCCTCTAGTTAGCCCTTGAATAAAAAGAAAAAGAAGAAGAAAAAACAAATAAAGAAAAGAATAAAGGCAAAAAGGGGCTTGAAAAAATTGCATCCATGACAGGTACAACTCCCCTTCTACAAAGGCACCCACAGGTAATATCATGCATCCCTGGCTCTGACTCTACCCATATGTCTGGACATCCCTTAAACCACTTCACCTCGTTTACATGGCTTGGATGAAACCCCTTGGAAACTTTCCTTTCCTTATGGATACTATCCCAATAGGGTATCTTGTCCTTTTTCTCGACCTTATATTGTAGGCTTTTGTAAAGTCTTTTAGCTATTGAATGATGTATCAGGGTTTTTATGCATGTGCTTGATAATATTAATGATGAACTGTGATTAACATTGCTATGATCCCTGTGACTAATGAGCCCATGGAGGGCGTAGTTTTTGATGTGCGGGACCATACCCGACGGACAGGTACCATTTGGACCGATACACATGGGGAGATGATTAGTTCGGACCTCCATGGGGTTGAAGAGCCCATCAGATGGTTGCTGAGACCCCATCAAAGGGGCAGAGACATGACAGTGTTTGGTCGAGGTTTTCCACTAGAGAAGAAGAGGACTTTCCATCAGGGGCACTTTGGCTGAGCCAGACCTAGGGGGATTGACCCACTTGCAGCGAAACGTTGGCCCCAGATGACCCAGGACGTCACCAGGAGGCTTGTGACATCATCATGAACATATGGTAGATGGACAGGGTTGTTGGCATGTGTGGCAGTTTAGAAGAGCCGAAGGAGGGCTAATGGTTGGCTTCTGAATGATGCATTGGCCCCAAAAAGGCCTAACATCTCCCTCAGGAGGGCTTGATGTCTCACCTTTTGCTCATTTAGATTTTTAAAAGAAAATTTAATGTAGAAACAATATAATTTTGGTTTAGATCCTTGTCAGCTAATTTTTATGACCTAAAATTAATTAAAGGTCATGATACAGTATATATTGAGGAGTTTTATCCTCATTTTGACATAACTCATAACTCACTCTCCTAGTGAGGTCTGATTTTTGCGCCCTATTAGGGTTATTGGCTGATTTGAGGAAGGCACACTTGTTTGACGAGGAGATTTTTGGCAATTTATGGTGTTTTTCTTGAAGGAAGGTTTACATCTAGGGTTTGCATGCTATTTTCTTGATGATTTGTAAGTATTTTTTTGCAAAACTTCTTGATTGAATGGTTGTACTTTAATTTCTTGCATCTATTTATAAATATTGTTGAATCCAAACCCTAGGGGACAAACACACAAGTAGGTCGTTGTCTCACGTCCCCTGATAGAAAAACCTTTTAGCCATTGAAGAAGAAGAAGTGAGCCTAGCCATTGCTACACTCTTTCTTTCTTCTTCCCTTAAGCTAGCCATACCTTTAAACTTCAAGATGAAGAGGACGTCCCAAGCCTAGGTTATCTATACCTAGGGCCATTTTTCTTTTAGGGTTTTATGAAAGAGCCTTGCCTTTGCAACACTCTCCCTCTTTAAACTCTCTTGTGTTGATTTTACTTGTCTTTGAGCTAGTTGTTTGTCGAGAAGGAGGAGAGAGCACGAGGCCTTGCTTAAGCAACACTGAAGTGAGCCTCTCTCCCCTAGGGTTCTGTATTTAAGGCCCTGCTATTGCAGCACCTTGAAACCTTTCCCTCTTTTCCTTTGAATCTCATCCCCTTCAACTTGTGCATCCTTCACCTTTTGACTCCATAACCCTAGGCACTGATCTTTAGCCTCCAATGTTGAAGTGAAAGTGATTGAAACAACTCTCAAACTTTTATAATTTGAAACCCTAGCTAACTACTAACCCTAATAAGGCTGATGTCATCCTTGGTTATTCCATCTTGACGCAACATTTTCTATTGATAAGTAATTATATGGTGTTTTAAAGCATTTATTGAGTAAGGGATTGATTGGATATATTGTTTTCTACATCATCTCGATATTTATTGATGAATTGATATTGTTCCATTGCTATTATTGATAAACATTGATCTTGTCAATATCTATTGTATAATTGCCAATATATTGATATCAGATAGTTATATGAAGTACTAACCCATTGAATCATAGCCTGCATATATTGTTTTGTTGTTGTTTTGTTCCGGGCAGGTGTTCTCATTTGGGGCTACACTTAATTATTGGTTGTTTAGCCGGACTATCTGATCTTGGTGGTAACCTATGAGGAGGGACTTTTACTTTGACCTTTATACTTTGGCCTCTTCAAAACCCCAGGTTACTGGGGACGTCTCCCCTAGGCCTAACCTCCCTAAATAGAAAGAACCTCCCCATTATGGTGACATTGGGTGGGGTAGGTTCCTGTTACGCCAGTTTGGCCTCTATCTTCTAGCCATTTGACCTAGCTACAAACTGTGCGATAACACAACCAAATAAAAACTTTTGACCTTTTAAATGACCATGAGCCTGACTCTAATCATAAACCTTTAACCCTAACTCTAAACTTTTCCATGCATAGGAGCATCATTGAAGAGAATTATGATAATCATAGGAATTTGCGCTTTGACAAAAGTAAAGTTGACAACTACACTTTCCAATTCTATTAACAGGTTCTCTTTCGAGGTGTCCTATAAAAAGAACAATAGAACGACCAATGCTTGGTATGATAAAGAATGTAAAATTGCTAGGAAATCCATTAGAGATGCTTCTAATGAGTCCTTAAAACTCGATAATATCAATACGTACAAAGCCCTAATTAAAAGGGAAAAAAGGCATAAAAGGCAAGAGCAACTTTCACAACTATATAAGCTAGATCCTAATAAGTTATGGAGCCAAATTCTAAACCACAATACTAAAGAAAATAACAGGATTCCCTTAAGGGACTGGAATTCCTACCTTAAAAGTATTTATGAGTTCCCTAATGCCATGGACACCATTCCTATTATCCCTACAAAGGAAGAAGTTTTTTCTTTAGATGACATAGAGTTCGGGGTTAAGCGACTTCCAAATGGGAAAGCTAAGGACATTGAAGGCTACCAAGATGAAATTTTTTTAATCAGAGGGCCAATCTGTATCCATCACATACACAAGCTCTTCAATTTAGCAGTCAAGTAGGGCTTCCCTAAACCCTGGACGCAAAGCCTCATTGTTCCTATTTTTTAAAATATGGATAGAAACATTCCCTCTAATTATAGGACCATTATGATTAGCCTGATTTTATCCAAGCTTTATGGAATTATTTTGGAAAAGAAGATTAGCCTTTGGCTAGAAAGTCATGGTAAAAGAGCTAAAGTCTAGGTCGGGTTTAGGAGATATCATTCAACTGTGGACCATCTTGTTACCTTTAGGATCATTGCAGAGGAGTTCTGCAATACTAAAACCAATCTTTTTTGTTGTTTTGTTGACTTTAGAAAAACTTTTGACATGGTTCCTAGGAAAAACCTTTGGAATAGGTTGGAAGAGATAAAAGTGTCTCTTGAGTTGAGGGTTGCTGCAATAAGGGAACATTATTGCTAAGTTTAAAAACATTAAGGGTTTGTCAAAAGAGATTTACTGCAATATCAGAGTCAAACAAGGTTGTCCCTTGTCCCCTACCCTTTTTGGCATATACATTGACAAGTTAGAAGATTGCTCGGAAAAACCAGGTTGTGTCGGACCTACTCTCACTAGTATATTCATCAATCTTCTTCTTTATGCCGATGATATCGTTCTTATGGCAAGGAGTCCCCATGATCTTGAAAACCAACTAAGAATCCTCAAGGATTTTTTCTCCAATATGGGTATGACTGTTAATATTGATAAGACTAAGGTCGTGATTATTAAATCCAATAATATCCCTTATGATACCTTCGTATATGAAAACAACAAATTCAAGGAAGTGACTTCATACAAATATCTTGGAATTGATATTCACCACAAGCTCAATTGGAATTATAGCATTGAGAAACAAATTATTGGGGGATGGAAAGCTTATTATGGGCTTGAAAACAATTGTAAATCAACCGATCTTTGGATTTGGGATAAGAATAAACTCCTCTTTGAGAAGCTTGTTACACCTATTATTATTTATGGATGTGAAGTATGGGGCTGTAGTATCTCTCGTGAATCCTGGAGAAATATAAAGCAAATACAAAAGAATTTTATAGCCTATAATCTCAAAATTAAAGGAAATACACCGTATCTCATCCTCCTCCTAGAAACAAGCCTCTCCCCCATCGAGAGCATGGCTATGAATAGATACCTAATGTATAAGAACAATTTAAACAACATGGAAGACAAGAGGCTTCCTAAAATTGCTTCAAAATCAATTCATAACCACC
>ML849773.1:0-23226 GCA_009831015.1 Picea engelmannii
ATATTATTCAATATGATTTTATTTTTTGAATTTTCATTAATAATATACTTAGGAATATTATATGACATGTTTCAAACAATCTATTAATTCACACATGTTTAATGTTCTACAGGCACCAACAACGAGGGAACATAATGGCATCCTAACAAAACAAAATTAATTAATATAGAAGATGTAAATGATGATGAATTGGTCCTTAGCTCATCTGGAGTGGTGTTGGAGATTAATCAAATGGGGGGGAAATTTTATAGAACTATGAGGGATATAGTGGAACAAATGTATAGACTTACTTTCCACTTACAATATGGAAATCAATCCAATGATTCCAAGAACCAAGTTATATCTAAACTACGGGAAGCATTTTCAGAGCAATGGTCAATGAGACATGTCAGACATGCAATAGAAAAAACATGCAAAAACAAAACATTCAAAAATTAATATTCATAAAAACACTTTTTTAGAATATATATATATTAAAAAGGATCCATTTATTAGTATATCAACTTTTTGATATTTAGTTTTCATATATCAATATAAAAATACTTTATTGTCATATTTTTTCAGGAAAATTATGAAAATCCTAGAAGACCAACGAGTTGATATCTGAAATATATCAGTAGGAATGTCCAAAAAAAGTGTACAAGGAGATGGTCAAAGAAATGGACATAATTGCATAGCAGGAGGAGCCATCTCAACAACAACGTGCTTCCTTCAAATGTATGTAATCATTGAATTTTTCTATAGGTACAAATAATTAATTTAGCATTAAATATTAATTTTCAAATATTCTCTTACAGAAAATAAAAGAAAATGGAACTCATTCTGCACATAAAACTAGATGAAAAGGAAGAAAAGGGTTGATAGCAAAGTTTGTGAGTAATTGTTATTTCCTTATAATAACTTAAGGTTTTTTTTTGTATATTTTAAGTTGTTTTACAGCAACCATCCTTGAATGCCTTCAAACAGGTGCTAACATACAAAGAAGAGTCATCAGAAAAATTGATTGACATTGGGTTAATTAACGGTTGTGAGTATATGTTAGCATATCAAAAATTGATTGTGGAATTTGTAGGTATAATCTATGTTGTTTTATTTCTATCATTTTATAATTAATGAAACAAAAATATTACTTTATATTAAATCTATGATTTCTTATGGGATATAAAACTTGCAGGAAACAAAGTATGGAACTAAGACAACAGAAGAATTGTTGAAACAAGGCGTGAGATTTGATTTTGAACATATGTGTATGATTCATGAGTCAATTCTTGCTTTCTAGGTACGTCGCTTTTCAATTTACATTCATGTATATTATTTATTTCAATTTTCATTATTCTCACCAATGTAGATAGACTCATTACAATTTATTTTTATGTTTGTAGATGAAACTTGAAGAATATGAAAACAATCAAGGCAATCAACCAAACATTCAGAAAAACAACCCAAGGAATGGAAGTAGCTTGAGCACTAACAACAGTTCCAGTGAAGAATGATGACCAATATATTTGGATATCAATGCAGGTTGCAATTGTATTTTTTTGAAATAATTGTCCGTGAAAATCAAACATTTTTGTTTAATGTAATGGACATAGTGTCCCAATTGAAAGACAAGGGATTACCGATAAGTGTCCCATTTTGTATGGCAAAGACCCTCTTATTCATATAATAAAAATTGTTTTAAGTTATTCTAATACGTTGTCCAATATCAATGTGAAATGTTACATCGATAATTAAATATATGGATGACTAAATATTATAATGAAGATATGCAAAATCTAATGATATAACAAATTAATCCAAACATCATATCCAAATTCACTAATCAAAATATAAGATATATGTAATTTTTTTGATAAATAATGGAAATAAAAAATAACAATAATTGCACTATCACATGTCGTTGTTTCTCGGCGTATTTTAATTATTAATCTCATTGGTGTGTTTAATATTAAAACGCACCGGTGTGTTTCATAAGAAATGTGCATTGGTGCTTTTATGTAATCAATTAGCACTGGTTTCAATATTTATTTAATACCATAAAATTACATCAAAAAATTGGCCTTCGGTGCGTTAATTGTATACGAAGCACCAATGCTTTTGTGTTATTAATAAGCACCAATGCTTTATGATTATTAATAAGCATCGATGTGTGTGTGGTATTAATGCGCATCA
This sequence comes from Picea engelmannii, assembly GCA_009831015.1. NCBI lineage: Eukaryota > Viridiplantae > Streptophyta > Pinopsida > Pinales > Pinaceae > Picea > Picea engelmannii. Next base: position 2,173 of record ML849773.1, read on the forward strand.
GTTCTTTTGTGTTATTGATAAGCACTGAATCTTGTTTGTTACTAAAAATAATCGGTGCTTTCTATAATGAAATGGGGGGTATTCCAGGTAACTCACCTATGCATATTATTTTATACAACATCGGTGTCTTCTTATTAATAACGCATCGGTGCGTTCTTAGAAGAAAATATCAGTGCTTAATTGTTTTTAACTCTCCCATTGTGTTTCACTATTAAAGCCCCGATGCTTATAAGAAAAAATGCCTCGGTGCTTAAATATTTTACTGCCTTGGTCCTTGAATATTTTACTTCCCTTGTGCTTGACTTTAAGTGTACAACACCAGTGCGGTACGTGTATGTACACACCCGTGCTTGTACCTCATAAAATGCATTGATTTGTAAACATTTTCTAACACCTATGGCCGCCTAGATTTTTTTAGTTATAATCAAGCTTTGTTATAGTATCCGCAAAAACATCCACTATCAAAACATATGTTGTAGTGAAGGTTTTTTTGACAATTGTTTCCAATTTTGTAACACTAGAAAACTCCGCTAAAAGGTATTTTCCTTGTAGTGTTGTAATTCCTCCACCTAGAGGTACGATCTTCCCAGTCAACTTCCAATAACCATGTGCCACATGTCACCCTTGCAGTGGTGACACATGTCACCTCTTTTTCCCATGTACTTTGACCTCTGACTTTTTCCTGTTTGACCCAAACTTTGATTGCTCATAACCTTTGCATATGAATTTCGTTTGACTTTTTGTCTACGCCATTGGAAAGTTGAAAACAAGATCTAAGTGATGATGCCATTTTTAGGACAATTTGATATGGTAAAATTGTGAACATTTATGGATCCCCTCGGACATATGTGACCAATTTAGATCCTCCTGGACCTCTGTGAGTGTTCCTTAGATCCTCCTGGATCACACCTCCCCACTTAAGAAATTTTGGACCTCCAATAGTATGGATTATTCATAAATAAAGTGAGAATGATTTCGCCTCACTTGTCCAGAATCATCCATCCAACCTGCTTAGATAACGAGCACTTGACTCACCATAACCATAATGGAGAATGAAACAACATTGTTGACCAAGTTAGTCAATCCCTTAAATTCAAAAAATCTGTCATTCATTGTTACAATAGACAACCATATTCCATGGATTAATAATAAACCAAACAAAAAAATTGAATATGAAAATGTGAAAGAGAATGAACCATCAACATATCTACCCTTCTTAACAGGAAAAACATCAACCAAAGGACCTGTTTTCTTTTAATCGTAGGCTCTAAATATGGATATTGGATACTATCATTAACTAGCATGTGTCTTGTAGTGACAACTGTCAAATTCATCTTTATCTGATGAGATCTCACAATGAAATCAATCCCATCCTTGAAGAGATGATACTTGTTATGTTCCCTGTATAAAATGGCCTTCATGTCATATAAGTATGGACTTCCCAAAACCATCCTGCAAATGTCAAGTGGAACCACATCTAACTCTACCTCATCAATGAAATTGGATTTGATCGCAAATTGTATAAACTTGCACTGCTTAGTTACCTGTACCTGAGCATTATCACAAATCCATCCCAAAGGATACGGTTTCGGATGAGGCCTAGTTTCCAACCCCAAATTATGAACAACTTGCTCTGAAATAAGATTCACTTGTGATCCACTATCAAAAGTGTATCAATCTTAATGTGCTTTGAGATACCTCGTAAATTAAACAAGTCTTTTATTTGTCTTCCATCGGGGAGTACTTTAGACTTTGAAGAAGAAGTACGCAAAATGAAACTTGCAACAATATATTTACCTTTGATTTCCATAGTTGTAACCTTAGTTTCATCCTCATAATCTGATCCAAGATCCCGAACTTCGGTCATGGTCTCCCTTTTATCCTTTCTAGGTTGAGCCCATTTTGGTTTCAACTCTGGATGAAACCTCCAAAAATGCTTCTCATCATGTCCTTTCTTCTTGCAATGAGAACATGTAGGCTTCTTCTCTTCATCCTTCTTTACTGTAGTTGTCTTCTTACCTTTCCCTTTTCCCTTCTGTTAGCACATGATATGTATTGAAGGACATCATTAGTTTTGTTAATCATGTGATTTTTCCTTCTCTTAGGAGTTAGTTATTTAAAATTTCATAATTTTGGGTCATAGGGTCAAGTTGCATAAAATTTTGAGTCATGTCTCATGTAAATAAATCAAGGTGATTGATTTTTATCTTGGGTCTAGAGTTGAGCAAATACATGGTCAAGTCTTGATGTCATGAAAGTGGGTGTCATAATTTGCACAAAGGGAAGGTATGGGTCATTTATAGTAATGTAAACATCATCATCAAATTTTATAACCCAAACAAGTGTCCAAAGGGTCTTGGAGGATCATCCAACCACCAAATGTCTTGTCAAATTTGTCAAATCAAAGGCACTGCTAACTCTCCTAGAAGTTCGCAATACCTTCAAAAAAGAGACATGTGTCAAATATTTGGTAATGATGTTTTCGAAAAAGGTATCTAACGGTTTTTTCTAGTCTTCAGTGACTTTCCATATTCATTCATCCATCAGGGTTCGTTATTTAAAATATTTATCACCATTTGTGGAAGATTGTTCCAAACTAGCGCTATGAACTAATTTCTTGTAGCATGTTTCTATGATGTTGTCATCATAACTTTCAAATCATGATATGGGTTCTTATGAAATATGGTGTGGAGAAGAAACATATTATCATTGACTTTCTAACAACAAATCAACCCAACCCAATTCGTTGTTTTGGAGAAAAGTCAAAATTACCATCTAAAGGAAAGTTTGCAACGCATCCTGCATAGGTGCTACAAACTCTAATAGTCTGACAAATTCGAGCTATGGGAGGGCTGCTAGTTGTTAGGGAAAGTTTGAATGGTTTCCTAGGAGGTAGTTGGAAATGAGAGACATATGTTCTATCACCAGATCAAGTAGCATGACCTGTTTCAAAAGGCATTTATCACAATAGACAAGAAACAAAAAAATAGGAATTCGTTATGTTTTTGTTGGAATCTTTTGTAATAGACTCCTAAATGGAGGAGGATCCTATGTATTTCCATGGTTTTGACCTCCTTAGGGTAGATAGATATCATTCACTATATATGAAGGGGATTTTTCTAAGGAAAAGGGGGCATGGATGATCCAGAGAGGAGCGAGTTGGAGCAGTTTTGCTACTTTTTTGTAATCCCGAGGGCATTCATGTTTTAATCATTTTTGTTATTGAAGATGCATGAGAGTTGTGCTATAAGAATGTTTGAACTACTTTGTATTTATTTCATATTCTTTCTTGTATAAATTGCAAATTCATAAGATCAGAAACTTCCCTTGATTAATAGATTCTTGAGTAGCAGAAGATCTATTATAACTTGCCTATTAAATCAATATTTTATTCAAGTACCTTGCATTCACTTTTTCATAAAGATTTATTATTTTGTGAATGATCCACTTTTGTTACCTTCTTCATTCCTCTACCCGTAATTATATAAAACTTCTATCTATTATGCAGCTTGATTTCCTTCGCTGAACAAGATGTTTATGACTCCTTGCCCAATGGTAGCTATCGATCTGCAGTTAGCATGTTTCCCTCTTTCTTTCCCAATCTTGTTGATCCACCTGATCAAATCAATTCATTCCTAAATAATCAAATGGGTATTGGGATTGTATTTCAAGCAGTCTAAGGAAAACATCTAGTGCTAACACCTTTGACTGCTCCTCGAATTCATTTGGCTTCTCACTGCTAGATGAAAGGACATGATGAGAAGCATTGATGGAAGTTGCATATCTTCTTGTCATCCTTCTTCATTGTAGTTGTCTTCTTACTCTTCCCTTTTCCCTTCTATTGCTCCTCGAATTCATGTGACTTCTCTGACACATCCTCAAAAATATGTTTTCCTTTGTTGCCTTCAAGATGGGTAGCTTGTACTGATACTTCGTCAATATTATTAGGATTAAACATCAATATATTATGGTGAAAATATGAGTGCATACCACCAATATATTTTAGAAGAGTTTTAGGAGTATGTAATGGAATTCCCAAAGATAATCCCTTCCTCTTAAATTCCTCTGTATAAGCTTGAACATTTTTCCCTTTTCCTTTTCTTGGATGTTGCCAAGCAATTATTTATGTTTTCATATAATCTAATGAATAAAATTTCTTTCTTAATGCAGCAACAAATTCAGTCCAGGAAGAAATGATTTTACCATGTTAAATAAGTTCATATTGTGTACGACTCTCCCACCATATCAAAGTTGTGTCTCTCGGGCGAAGAGTAGCCAACTGTATCCTTGAAGTGTCTTGTGTGATTTTATGTACTCTACAATACACTTCAATTTTCTTGACCCAATTATCCAACTTCTATGCATTAAACTCTCTATCATAAGTAGGCAAATCAAAAATTACATCTAGCTTTAATAAAGGAAAATCATGAGAACATTTCTTATAACGCTTTTTCCTCTTATGAGAAGAACACTCACTTTCATCGGAAGAGGATGATGATCATGATGATGAAGAGGAGGAGGAGGACGATGAAGATAATGATTGGGATGGAGGAGACCTTGGAGGTTTTTCACCTTCTCCTTCTCTTTCAACTACTTCAGTTCTTACCATTGTTTCAACTGGACAACCTTCATTTTCGTGAGGAGTTTCTCTCCTTCTTTCTAGGTATTCCCACAATTCCTTAACCATGGACTTCATATCAAGGAAAAAAAAAATTAATTCCTTATTATCCTTAGAAATAACATCTTCATGCTCCATTTCTTTCCTTCGAAATACACGTTCAATCTCAGGATTAACAACTTCAAGCGTGCCTTCACCTCGCTTGGATTTGTACCTCGTAAGAATTCACTTTGAATTAAACGTCAAAACCTAGCTTTGATACCAACTTGATCCAAAAATCCTTAGATGTAAAAATAACTCTTAAATACACATAAACATCTAACCAAATTCAGTAAATGAAGATCGCTTGACTATTTGCAAAAACACATGTGAATATGCTTATTTATCCATAAACTTCATTAATATTTATGAATAACTTGAAGAATAATGAGATAATACAACATAAAATAAAAGAACTCAAATTACACATATGGATGTCATATGTCACTTCATCTTCAAAGTGCCTATAGATAGTATGAATGTTCTCCATCATCTCAAAATACCAAATGACATTACATCACAGGCTTACAAAAATCCAATTTAATGGATACTCTTTAACTCCACTAATCAAAACAAGAAAATAAGTACATCGTTGAAATCCTTGTGAAATTCTGAGAAAATTGACTATAAAGTCGACCAAATTTCGAATAGGTGCCGAAAAATCCCTTTTTACACGTATAACGAGACTATGGGTCTCATACATGAAAAATTGAGATAATACTTTTATAAATGACCTCTGATCAAAAAACAGACTTCAAATTCATGATCCTTGCAGAAAAAAACATCGAACAAGGATAAACTTGCCTAGGTGTGGACAATATACCTTATGGCATGCAAAACAAGACAATGCCAAAACTAGGGCAATCTCTTGCATGCACTTCAAGACAAATGTGTACTATAATTTAGCCTCGAGATTCATGTCTACATTGGAATCCATGCACATTGGGATGTGTGTAAACATGGGAGAACGTGCCCATTAAATAGGCCACAAGGTTTTAAATTCCATCCGCATTATTGGGCAACTTAATGCTAAAAATAGTTGAATCTCGTAACAGATGGGTTCATTGGAAGGTTGGTTGGGCCTCCAGATAATATACCGGAGGTTTTCGGTTTGATATGCTTCCATGGCATTTTTTTTTGTTTGTTTTATATATATAGTATATAGTTTGAACTATATACAATATATGGTATATGAAACCTCCCATGCAAATATTCATTATATGGTTTTAAAATCGTATACTATATGTGTGTGTGTGTGTGTTGGTTAATATGTTATCCGTCTACACGAACTATAGTGTTGGTCATAGAGTATTATGTAAACCATGGGTTGGGGGCTTAGCCCTTGACCCCTTTTCCCCTCCAATAAAATTTTAACCAAGTTTAAATAAATATTACAGCATATGGTTGTTAAGAAACATTTGTATGGTGCATTGGTAGTAGGGATTATGTTAAGACTTTGGGAGGTTATGGAGGTCATGAGTTTGACCCCCGTAGACTCCATTATTTTAACATACACTAACCAATATTGGCCAATGGGAGGATGGCATGTGGGAACCTCTCATTGGCTTTCCAATGCCACATGTCAACATTTAATTGGACCACTTGTGCACCACTTGTCAACTTCAATTGCCAATAACCATGTGCTAGGTGTCACCCTTGCAGTGGTGACATGTGTCACCTTTTTTTCCCATGTACTTTGACTTTTGACTTTTGCATGTTTGACCCAAACTTTGATTGTTCATAATGTTTGCGTACGAACTCCATTTGGATTTTTGTTTGTGTAGTTGGAAAGATGATGACGAGCTCTACACAATCATGCCATTTTCAGGATGATTTGATATGGTTGAATTTTGAGCTTTTATGGATCCCCTAGAACCTCTGTGAGCGTTATGAATCCTCCTGGACCTCTGTGAGCATTCCTTAGATCCTCCTGGATCAACTGTGGTTATATAAAGGGATCATTTGTACAATAGAATGTACACACGGGAATGTTACGATGTAATATAGATTTTCCCCTTGGGGGGTTTATTGAGTATAATTTTTGGTGTCCCTTGCTTTAATATATGTTTGTATGTATTTTTTATTGGCTATTAAAGACAATGTTTGGTATCAAAGTGCTAATATTTGATCTCTATTGAGTCACGTGGAAGAGAAGAGTCCACTTTGCACATAAAGGACAGCTGATGTATGTCATGGATTTTGGAGGTTGTTATTTTGTAAATGGATTGTTGAAGAGGTCGCTACAAGTCATAGAAAAGTTGTAGGAAATGAGAGAAGCTACCATGAGCTAGAGAAGTTGAACCTGTATTTCATTCATTAGCATGATATGAATTCTAGAACACAAAATCATCCACATTAGAGAGTTTTCCGAGATATTTGGGGATTTTTCCCAGCAGAGAGTGGAGTAATGAAAATATCTTGTTTGTCCATAATTTTATCAAACCCATATTGAGAAGAAGCGGGTGATGGTTTCAGTGTGGGAGACGTTGAGAACTCAACTCGTCGTTGGAGAGAAGGCTCACAAATGCATGTAGTTCATGCATGGATAATGGTGTCATGGATATGTTGGATCCATGTGATCTAGTGGACGAGACCACAAACAAGAAAGAAAACATGAAAGTTTAATGTTCAATGTTTTATGAGAATAGTGTCATCATAAATTAAAAATGCTATTAATGAAATGGGCGTAGATATTTTTAGAACAATTAATGGCGATCAATATGAAATCATTGCATTTGATTGGTAAGAAACCCTCCAAGTGCATGTCATTAAGGCAGACCTACCTAGGCTCAAGAGAGAATATATGAAGCTCCAGATACATAGTGGCATCATGGAGACTCGCATGAAGAAGCCAGGCGAGAATGGGGATGAAAAGGATGACATGAGGAACATGTGGAAATGTCCAATAGTGGGTAAACGTGTGTGGTTCCTTAGCCACTAGAGGATTTTGATGTGGATGGTGTGAAGGATTCCATGGGAGTTCATGGAGTGTTCATTGTGATGATTCCCAAGGAGTAGTCTTGTTGGACCTTGGTTATGGAAGCAAGAAAATATCACGGCAGAAAAGTCAAAATGAGAACTTCGTAGAAGACATAGTGATTGTTACTGGGTCGAAGAGAGAAAAAGAGCAGAAAAGATGGAGCGAAGTCCGAGAAAGCAATTTGTTGGACAAGGAGATCGAGGATGATAGGTCAGCAAGGAAGAAGGACCGTGGACAACTTAGCAAGTGGAAAAAGCCACCGTTAGATGCTTTGGAGCACCACGTGAGAAGGAAGGAAAGACAGGTTGGCGAAGCCCTTAAAATGTGGGTCAAGTTGACCTAGGGTTTTGGTATCTAGGGTTTTGACACTTAGGCTTCAGCCTAAGGATGTCAGTGAGCTATTGTAAAGTATAAATAAAGGTCAAGAGGACCTGGGTGGGGTTGGTAAGATAATTGTTTAGATTGTGATTGTTATTGTTATTGAGTAAGAAGTATTGTGAGAGAGAGAAGTGTTAAGAGTGAGAGTCTTCTAGTATTGTAATATCTTCAGCTGGGTGCTCAGGAAGGGAAGAGATCGAGAGAAGAAGAGAGAAGATTTGTTGGCTAAGAGCGCAGATCAGAACTGTATGCTTCATCTTAATATATTATAAAGCACAGTTATGTGGGCGTAGCCCTAGAGAGAGGGTGAACCACGTATATCTTGTGTCGAGTATGATTGTTGCTTTGTTCTTTATCATTGATATACTGTTATTGCATTGTTGTGTTAGATCAAATCTATAGTTGTGTGAAGTAGATCTAAGTTGATAAGTAATACATGCATGTTGTATTGTTCTAGTATTAGATCCACTTGATAGGAATATTCTTGAGGGAATGTCAAGGTGGTTTCCATTAAAGACAGAGATTCAAAAGTGGATAGAGGATCAGGAAAAGGACTTTGCTAAAGCCCATAACAAGAACCCTAATATTAGTACAAAGGATTGGTTGGAGAGACATATTTTTACTGATATACACGAGATATTCTTTGGAGGAATCCATCAGGAGCTATATGAGTGTTTAGCTAGGTTGGAAGATACCCAGTTTGAAGGCAGATATAGACGTCCTGTAGTTTTAATGTCGACGTTGATCAAGAAGGTCAAGAGAGTTGACAACATCATGTCAAGAGTAGTAAATCATTGGTTTGATAGCACCATTGGAGGGTACATCATCGTGTTTGTTGTTGATAGAGTAGATTCATATAGCCAAGCTGAGAGATATTTATTCAAGGGACCCAGAGGAAAATTTTTACATTTTTTGAAGTTGAGAATCAAGATGTTATTGCATGAGAAGAACATATTCAAGATACAGTAGATCGATCGGACTTAAAAAGGCTAATGTTCAAGAATTCAGACAGCAGCAGTGACACAGAGGCTGGACATACGTGCAGTGGGAGAGTGTTCAGAGAAGTTCATCTTGTGAACCTGTTCAAGCATAACTACGAAGACGAGGGTTTCTACAGTGGAGAAGAGGAAAATCTGACAGACGAAGAGCATTCAGAACCCGCTAGGGAATAGAAAGAGGAAGTTGAAGAACTTCGTCGGGAAAAGCCAGAAACCTCAGGAACTACACAGACTATTGAAGTAAGTACTATTAATAATCATGTTGGTTCAACAACATTAAGCAATTAGAGTAATCAGATTTACCAGACCGTTCAGAGTACTATTACTAGTAGTCCACCACATACTCAGACAGGAAACCTAGGAATATCTATAGCAGATGAGATGAGACTCCCTATATTTAGGGGAGATGGATCTGAAGATCCTGATCAAAACTGGTTTCTATGTGAAGCCGTATGGAATATTAAAAATGTCACTAGCGAAGTTGTTAAAAGAACCCATTTTAGTACTACCCTTTGAGATCGTGCACTAAGTTGGTACATGAAGCTTGTCCAAGGACTTGCACAACCTAAGCCATTGAACGAGATCAAGAATGCATTGATTGCAGAGTTCAAGAAACCCAAGTCAAAGTCACAATGTATTACAGAGCTAAAAGAGATCAAGCAGAAGATAGCCAAACCTATCTAGGAATTTGACCAGAGATTCAAGACATTAACAAGCCGATTGACTTTTCAGATCCCAGATGAGCAGAACAAAGAGTGGTTCATTGTTGCCCTCTTACCACACATCATAGTTCCTCTGATTTAACAAAATATTTCTTCACAGGCTGAGGCACTGGAGATCGCCATGAAGTTAGAATCATCCCCTATGGGAGAATCCAACTCAGGTATGAGTCATATCTTGAGTCAGCTAACTAGTTTGTCTCTATAGGTCGAAGATATGAATAAAAACAAGGGAAAATATAAAAGAGAAGACATATGGTGTGTTAGATGCAAGTAAAAAGGCCATGAAAAGGAGCATTTCTCCCTATTTCATGAATACTTGGCCTAGGGAGCTTCGATCCCTTTGAAGCAAGTCATCTTACCTTGGTGCGAAGTATGTCGAAATAGACATCGCCCTGGTGAGTGATATTACATGAAAAAATATGTTCAGACACCCACAAATTTGTATTGCACGTTTTGTAAATCCATGGGGCATGATGATAGGGATTGTAGGGCTTATGACCTCATGCATGAAAGGTCAAGAGACATATACAAAATTCAAAGCGAAGTACAGCAAGAAGGAAACACTACGCAATATAACTCCCCTGAGAGAGGAAACTTCAACCCTCGTGGTGGATTCAGAGGATGAGGATGAGGAGGAGGTATGGGTCGAGGCCGAGGACAGATAATCTGCTACAACTGCACACAACCAGGACACCTCACAAGGGACTGTCAGAACCCTTGCACTACTTGCAGCTACTGCAGCTCATTTGAACATGTTATAGAAGATAGTCCTGTGTTGTTGGCTAAGCTTCAGGAAAAACGAGGACCTCAGTAGAACCCGCAAGTGAAAATGATATATGTCAAAACTCACGGAGAAGACCCTAGATTCATTGTTATAACCAGAGGAAGCGTTGCTACAGGAGAAGACAAACTGACCCAAGGGAAGACTGCAGAGGACTCGGGAATCAGGAAAGCTGCAAAGAAGACCCAAACTTTTGATGCAAAGAAAGAAAGAAAAATATTCGAGGAGGCAAGAAAAGATTTCAAAGAATATCAGGGTTCTTCATCAAAGACACTACCAGAAGTAAGAGAATATGGAATGCCTCGGGCATTTGATTAGTCTTCTTTTCCAAGAGAATGAAAAGAGGTAAGCAAGCTCATGGAATTTGTATATACTTGCATTAAGTTGATTCAAGATGAAAGTGTTGTACAAGAGTTACAGAATTTAATCAGACAGTATGAGCTAGGAAAGATAAACCCCTTACTGAATAGGGCAGTACACCAAATCACTAAGAAGAGAAGGACAAATAAGGAGTTACACTTAAATGATCAAATAGGAGAGTATGATATAGACTATGTGGTCCTCGACTTAGGGTCGAAGGTCAATGTCATGACGAAGCAAACTTGGGCACTGATGGGAAAACCTAAGCTGATCTATTCCCCTATCAGGCTCATGATGGCTAATCAGTGAGTTGTAAGCCCCTTTGGAAGACTGGAACATGTCACTGTGGACATCGACAAAGTAAGAACATTTTCATATTTTGAGGTAATTGAGATAGTTGATGACAGCTGCCCCTAGCCTGTGTTGTTAGGAATTTATTGGGCTTTCAATAATTCCACTGTGGTTGATTTAAAGAAAATACGAATGAAATTTGAAAGAGATGGCCTTAGGGTCATTGTGCCTTTAGATCTAGATGAAGGTCAGTGATACACAGAACCCATCAGAGAGGAAGATCGCGCATATGAACTGGAAAAAATATACAAACTAACAGCCAAACAACAAGATTACATTAATCCTATGGTCGATGGAAACCTAAGTTGGTGAAGTGACAGTGCATGATCATCAGACTCAGAAGAAGCACTAGAGAACTAGCAGAATAAAATGTATGAGGTATCTACAAGAAGATGTGCTAGATTAACCAGAGAAGTTCATTGGATTGGCACAACAGTAAGTAACTTACCCACCTTTGATGGTATGAATCCTTTAGAAACTTTCTTGTCGAACTTTGAAGAAAGTGTACCAATGCAACAAAGATTGTTGGCAATGGATGAGGCCATGAAAGCAACCCCAACAAGATGGTGGGGGACACAAAAAAGCAATATTACAGAATGGATACAATGTTGTACCTTGATGATAGCGCGGTTCTCAGCACAAGTAGATCGCTGCAAAGTTTAGTACACAGGTAGAATCTACCCAAAGGACCATGTGCGAAGCTGCGAGGAAGCCTGGAGAAATTTTCCTCAAGAACAGTGGGTACACAAATTCATTAACACACTGGACATGACACCTATCAACTGGTACATTCAAGCAGAGTTGCACCTCATCACTACAGATTGGAAAGGTATGACTCCGTAAATATCCTTTAGTAGATCAAGCATTACATATTTTGAGATAGAAAGTATTCAAGGAGGCATCTAGCCTTCCTTTGGAACAAGAAGAGGACGAATGGATTGCACCTCTCCAAAAACTACAAAGCTATTACAACATCAATGTTGATGAAGACGATGATCCGAGGAAGGTGAACATCGCAAAAACAGAAGGCCAGAGAGATGTGGAAGGACCTGGAGTTGAGCTACCATTCATTGGACATCTCATCAAGATTAAAAAAGTCAATATTGGAACCGAGGAGACACCAAAGCTTGAAAAAGTCGGAGATTATTGGGATATTGCTACCATTGACAAGATCACAGAACTACTGCGCGAGTATCAATACTTGTTTCTGACTAAGTTCATTGATATGAAGGGAATCAAAGGGCCTATGGGAGAGATGAGTATCCCTTTAAAACCAAATGCAAAACCAGTGAAACAAAGACCCTACAGATTAAACCCTAAATGTAAGGGATTATAGAACCTGTCGAAGAATCGGAGTGGATCAGCCATATGGTGGTGCAGGACAAAAAGACATGAGATATCAGGATCTGTGTAGATCTCAGAAAGCTAAATGATGCATGTTTGCATGACCCCTTCCCTATGCTATTCACTGACGAAGTGCTAGATAATGTGGGAGGCCAGAAAGTATATTCTTTTACAGATGGATTTTCAGGATACCATCATATCTAGATTGCCAAGGAAGATCGGCAAAAGACCACCTTTGCAACAGAATGGGGGTCCTACCAGTATACAATGATGCCATTTGGATTGAATAATTCCCTAGCCATCTTTTCCAGGGTGGTGGTCGAACCATTCAAGGAGTTTCTACATAAATTTCTAGAAGCCTATTTTTAGTTTATTGAAAAATCATATTGAATGTCTAAGGATAATGTTGGATAAATGCAGGCAGTGCCAAATTTCATTGAATCTGAAGAAATGCATCTTCTTCTCACCATTTAGAGTGTTGTTAGGTCATATTGTATGCAAGCAGGGATAGTTGGTAGATCCCTCTAAAATTGCCATTATAGTTGATCTGCCACCTCCTACTTCAGTCAAACAGCTACGCATTGCATTGGGACATACTGAGCATTATAAGAAGTTCATTAAGGGATATGCCTAGATTAAAACACCCATGGAGAAGCTTCTGAAGAAAGACTATCAGTTTAGTTGGACAAAATAATGCCAATAGAGCTTCGACACACTGAAACAAAAGATGGTCACTGCACCCATTCTGGTTTTCCCAGATTGGACCAAGGAGTTTCATGTACATGTCGATGTGTCTTCTATTGCATTGGGAGTTGTGTTAGCACAACTGATAATAGGAGACATCGACCACCCATTAGCTTTTGCTAGCAGGAAGCTATCAACAGCAGAGGTCAACTACACCACTACTGAGTGAGAAGGTTTAGCCATAGTGTATGCACTACAGAAATTTTGCCACTACTTGTTGGGAGGGCACTTTAAAACGTTTACTCATCACTTTGCACTCAAATACCTTGTCAACAAACCAGTGTTGGGGGGAAGAATCTGCAGATGTATTTTTCTCTTTTAGGAATATGATTTTGAGATCATAGTCAAGCTAGGAAGAATGAACAAGGGTCCTGACCACTTGTCAATGTTGGAACATGGAGAAGAGCCGACCAGTTTGGAGGATGCATTGTCGGATGCATAGCTGCTAGCAATTAGAAATATTGATGACCACTTTGAAAAAATAGTCTAGTTCCTGTCAACAGGAATGGCACCTAGTGAGTATACAATCCCTCAGAAGAAATAGGTAGTAGTGAGCGTTGAAAACTTTTCACTTATAGCTGGACAACTATACAAGATGGGACCTGATGAGATACTAAGAATATGTGTTATGGAGGCAGAACGACCATTGATCCTTGCAAAATATGATGAGGGCATCGCAAGAGGGAATTACGTAGGCAAAGAAATTGCGCAGAAGGTTCTGAGAGTTGGCCTTTGGTGGCCTACCTTACACAGAGATGCTAAATATTATTACAAGGCTTGTGATGTATGCCAAAGAGTTGGAAAATTGTCCAGAAGAGATGAAATGCCATTATCACCATAGCTGACCCTACAAGCATTTGAGAAATGGTCCATTGACTTCATGGGACCCATAAACCCACCATGAAAGCGCACAGGAGCAAGGTACATCATCACTACGATAGAATACTTTACCATATGGGCCGAAGCTAGAGTAGTTAAGGACTATAGTGCAACTATAGTTGCGCGCTTCATATTCGAGGACATCATAACCAAGTTTGGATGCCCAAAGATCCTTATGAGTGATCAAGTCACCCATTTCATAAATAAAATAGTTGAAGCCCTGACTGAGGAATTTGTAGTCCACCATCAGAAGAGCACACCTTATCATCCGTAATCAAATGGGATAGTGGAAGCATTCAACAAGATCTTGGAGACAGTGCTGATGAAAATTTGTTGTGTGAACAGGGATGACTGGGATTTAAGAGTACCAACAGTACTTTGGGCTTATAGAACCACTTGCAAGAAATTAACAATGCAGACCCCCTTCAAGTTGGTGTATGGTCTCGAAGCCATTGTCCCAATGGAATACTTGGTGCCAAGCCTAAGAATTAATGCCTTTATAGATATGGATGACAATGGCGTTGTTCAAGAGAGGCTTGTGTAGTTGGTCGAACTTGAAGAAGAAAAATTTATTGCAGGATTCCACCAGCAGGTACAGAAAGAAAGAGAGAAGGCCTATCATGACAGACACATCAAGAGGAAGACATTCAATCAAGGTGATATAGTACTCGTATATGACAGTAAGTTCATGAAGCATCCTGGGAAGTTCATAACGCATTGGCTTGGGCCATATGAGATCACCTATGTTACAGAAGGAGGAGTTGAACAATTGAAAACTTTGAACGGAGAATGGAATTAAGGATTAGTGAATGGGAGTTAGCTGAAGTTGTACTATGACAACTAGCTGCCTCGCAATTCTAAGTAAAAGCATGAAGAAAAGGGTCTAGGTACCAGGTGTAGTTGAAACTGGGTACCAGACACAGAAAAAAATAGTCTGCATAGGGAAGGAGAGGAGGCATAGAGCAGAAATCAAAGGCTACACTGTGCAGTCTAAAGTCGAAGTAAAACAGAAGAATCAGATCTGAAGTTCCTCGGGACAAGTCACAGGTGATTGTTGGGGGCCTATTGGCCCTTGGATATCGAAGCAAGCAAAGATCAAGGAAGAAAAGGAAAAATGAGAACTTCGCAAAAGACACAGTGATTGTTACTGGGTTGAAGTGAGAAAAAGAGTAGAAAAGATGGAGTGAAGTCCGAGAAAGCAAGTCGTTGGACGAGGAGATCGAGGATGACAGGTTAGCAAGGAAGAAGGACAACGGACAACTCAGCAAGTGGAAAAATCCCCCGTTAGATTCTTTGGAGCACCGCACGACAAGGAAGGAAAGACAGGTTGGTGAAGCCCTAAAAATGCGGGTCAAGTTGACCTAGGGTTTTGTTATCTAGGGTTTTGACACTTAGGTTTCAACCTAAGGATGTCGGTGATCTATTGTAAAGTATAAATAAAGGTCAAGAGGACCTGGGTGGGGTTGGTAAGATAATTGTTGGGATTGTGATTGTTATTGTTATTGAGTAAGAAGTACTGTGAGAGAGAGAAGTGCTAAGAGTGAGAGCCTTCTGGTATTGTAAGATCTTTAGCGGGGTGCAAATATCAAGTCTTGTAGCTGGGTGCACAGGAAGGCAAGAGATCGAGAGAAGAAGAGAGAAGATTTGTTGGCTAAGAGCACAGATCAGAACTGTATGCTTCATCTTAATATATTATAAAGCACAGTTATGTGGACGTAGCCCTAGAGAGAGGGTGAACCACATATATCTTGTGTTGAGTATTCTTGTTGCTCTATTCTTTTTCATTGATATAATGTTATTGCATTTTTGTGTTAGATCAGATCTATAGTTGTGTGAAGTATATCTGAGTTGATAAGTAATACATGCATGTTGTATTGTTCTAGTATTAGATCCACTTGACATTTCCCTTGGTTGTAGACATCTCTTTCCTGGAAACCCCCCATGGCTGCTTCGAGTGAGACTACATCTGCTTCGCAGGTGTAGCCGAAAGGGCCAATAGTTAGGGTTTGTTGGTGCGCTCTTGGAGCTAAACCATGGGTCTATCCTTGTGCCAACAAATCTAAACCCCATGTCAGATGAGTAAAGGTCGAAGAGATTAGCAATGAAGGAAAATTTTCATGTAAGTTCATTCAGAGACGAACTTTGAATTTCTATCATATGATAAGGTAAGGAGGTATTTTTTTTCAAAAGCTCATTCATATTTATGGTCATTGAGAAAATTTCAAATACTGTGTTTTTCCTTATATATAGAACCATGGAGTTCCAAGCAAATGAAAAGGAATTTTTTTTTAATGCCATAGCAAATGGGTCATGGTGAAAGAGTTATGGGCATTAAGAGAAACATAGTTATAAATGTATATTTGATTTAAAAGTCATGGTGAACTTCCAAATATTATTAAATTGTCATGTGGATTTATCTATGAAAAAAATGTAAGGGGACAATTGTAAATGAAGAAAGTTTGATGGAAGTCCAAGGTTATTGTTATTGAGTTATAAGTGGTAAAAGTTTCATGCAAAGTTTATGTAATTAAGATTTGAAATGGTCAAAGTTTGTAATGAAGTCTTCATGCAAGTAAGTTATTTTTTGAAACCCAAGTCAAGTTGAGGTGAAAGCAAGTGTTGATGTCAAGAGTCAAAGTCAAGATTATTTTTTATGTGATGAGCCAAAGATAAGTTGAGAGTGTAATAAATGTTTATTGTGAAACACTAAGGGTGCATGCTCAGTGGTACCCAACACCCCAAGTCAAATTTATGGTTAAGTCATGAGAGTTTGTTGTCAAAGTAAAATTTAAGTGGAGTTAAATTCAAATCAAAGATGGAGACAGTTCAAGTTGTAAGTCAAAAGTAGAGTCATAACATTGGTGCATCAATTAAGTTTTCCAATCTAGTGTCATAGGTGTCTTGTTGGACCTTGATCAACTCCAACAAGAAACATGTAATTGCAAATGAATAAAGAATATTGTGGGTGTCTTATTGGATGGAGATGTCCTACATACAAGAACAATTTTATGCATGTATTTAGAAAAATTACGCAAGAAGAAGATAAAGAAGAGACAATAAGATCTTGACTCCATAACAACAGAAGATGACAGTAAAAATAAGAGTAATGAAGATGATGGCTCCATGACAGACGCATATGACAGAAGAAGGACTCTGAGACATAAACAAAAGAAGCAAAAGATGAGGGCATATTGAAGAAGAAAAAGGAAAGGATGGAGAAAAATGAAGCAGCGAAAGGAACGAAAGGACCAAAGAGTATGACAACAAAAGAAGATAGAGAATAAAGAAGGAAACAAAGAAAGGTAAATAAGTAGTACCATGTGTTAAATAATCTGATATGCATAGAGAATGAGATCCCTAAGAAGTTTGAAGATCCGCTTTGATAATGATGATGGAAACAAAGATGATATTGGTCCTATGTTTGTATAAAGAAGTATGTTTTATATGAGTAAATGGTGATGTAAGTCGCGAAGAGACATGTTGTATGTACTTGAGTCAATGTTGATGTAAGCCGTGAAGAGGCAAGTCTACTCCCATAATTTATATGTTGAAGTTTTTTGGTTAGCTAGAAACCATTTGATGTAATGTGTCGTTTGTGGTAAGTAGAAACCACTTGTCATGACAGATGAGGATTCGTGATAAGCCATAAATCACTTGTTGTAATGGTTGAGGGAAATCCACCAAAACCCATGATGTATGGGTAAGACAAACCATACCGAAGATGTTGATTGATGATGATGTAGGGGGAGTTACATGTATAGGTATGATATTTTTGATTCAATAATGGTTGATGAACCATGTACAAGAAAGAGTTTCCTATAGAATCGATAGATACAACGACTAATGACCCATGTATTTTGGTGGATGGTAATTTTTTTATATGGACTTCAACAAATATGTTATTTATATCTTGCAGGTACGAGATCCAATTATGAGGATAGAAGATGAATATAAAGAGCACAAAAGAAGGAAATGAAAAATGTACCAATTCAAAGGATAATCTTAGCAGATTGAGGATGATGATTACATATCATAAGTATTCATTAAGGGGGAATGTGAATGAATAATTTATACTTGTGAATTATCAATAATGTCTAACATATATAATTGCACAAATGTAATGATGTAGACCAAGCTTAATGTATATGTAATAGTTAAAGATGAGGATAAGGAGAGATATTAGGGATGAGGATTTCATGGATTGAGTCGATATTGTGGAGATGGATATGGATATGATGTGATATAATTACCTAATTAAGAATTAGTAGTTATGGTCACCTATGGTTATATAAAGTGGTCATTTGTACAATTGAATGTACACACGGGAATGTTATGATGTAATATAGATTTTCCCCTTCGAAGGTTTCTTGAGTATAATTCTTGGTGTCCCTTACTTCAATATATTTTAAGTTGAGCATATGCATAGAAGCATTTTGTTCATGTTATATACTTATTTATTAATATATGTATATATGTATAAGCATTGAGATATCTACCCAAAAACTCTACCCACTTTGCTTCCCACAAAATAATTTGACACAAGATTTGCATTTAGAATTTTATACTGCAATAATGTGTTGGCAAATATTTAACAGACAGCGAATGGCAAATATTTAACAGACAGTGAATGCTTTTCATTGATGGCAAGTACAACAATGAAGATGGCATGAGTACAGGAAGTTTGTAATCGACAGGCAAACAAAAGATAAGTTCAGGAAGATCGAATGATCAAAGGAAACGCAACATTGATCGAATGATCGAAGGCCCGTAAAGTTTGAGAAGCATTTCTGATCGATGGATCTCATTCAAAATTCCTGAAAGAACGAGGGCCGTCAGATTTGAATGTAGACAAGAAGAGCGGTGAAGAGAAGGACAGATCTTAGATGTTAGATCCAAGCGCAGGACCTGACCATCGTTGGATCAAGGAGAACCTGCACACCTTTTAAAGTATAACAAGGAGAAGCAGGCGTACAAAATTCTGAAAGGAGGACCGTCCGTTTACGGGTAGGACACGTGGGGATAGATCATCATTTCGATGACTTGAGAGTCAAAGGAACAGGGTTCCCTAACATCTCGAAATCGCGATATGCGAAATTGCGATTTAATCTGAGCCGTCAGATCAAGGTTGAATCTGGACCGTTGATTCCCGTCCATGTTGTAGTTTCAGGGATCGAGAGTTGGAGATGTCAAATATTATTAACAACAGGAATCCTAATATCGTGATATGCGAAATTGCGATTTAATCTGAGCCATCAGATCAAGGTTGAATCTGGACCGTTGATTCCAGTCCATGTCGGATTTTCGGGGATCGAGTGTTGGAGATGTCAAAGATTATTAACAATAGGAATCCCGATATCGCGATATGCGAAATCGTGATTTAATCTGAGCCATCAGATCAAGATGTGATATGGACCGTTGATTCGACTCCATTACGGAGTTTCATGGATCAGGACTTTGAAGTGACAAAAACACTGAACGTCAAGAATGTCGAAATCGCGATATGCGAAATTGCAATTCAATCTTAGTCGTTGAATCAAGATCAGATCTGAACCACTGATCTAACTCCATATTGGAGTTTCGCGAATCGTGACATGGAGAGGCAAAGAAAACAATGCAACAAGAATGTCGAAATTGTGATATGCGAAATTGCGATTCAATCGCAGTCGTTGAATCAAGATTAGATCTGGACCATGGAATCATAGGACATGTGGCAAGCGATCGAAATTTCACTGACTTGGGGTCAACGGAGCATAGTGTTGAAAATCACGAAATGAGAAATCGCGAAAGCGCTTTATGCCTAAGCGCGTGGTCATAGCCATTGATCACATCGATGGAAGATGGAGCTAGAAGCTAGAGGTGCTAAGCTTGGCCACAGAAATTATGAAATGAATTCAATATCTAATGAAGCCAATCCAACGGTGCAGGTGAATTTGAACAAATATTGGAGGGTTACTGTTTTCTCTCACAGTTAACTCCTCAATTACGAATCTGTTTGCGAAACGGACTCATGATTGACAATCAATTGGCGTTTCAGTTGCTCGGACAGTTGTCTTTCTTTTGCCTAAGGAAATGCGAAGTGGAATGGTCGTTGGTGCATATAAAATAAAATGAGACAAACTGTGTGGGGGGTTGTTCTGTATGAAAAATGAATGAAACTGTAAGAAAGGGAAAATTATAGAATGTGCAGTGTGAGATGGAGAATATGCACAGTGTGAGATGAAATGCAGAGAAGAGTAAGAGATGATGAAGAGAATTTGAAGCAGAGCAGAATGATAGAACAAGTTTATGCAGAGCAGACCTGTTGAACAGACAGAGGAAGAGAAGAACAGCAGAACAGTTAGTAGAAGACCAGATTTACAGAACAAAGAAAGATTGGTAAGAATTGATTTATCTACGTAGTTGACTATTTATTTATTCATTAATATTCTAGGGAGGTTGGGAGGTGCTCGGGAGGACTGTTGTCCTCAGAGGTTCAAGTGAGAACTTGAACACAGGAAGTTGTAGCTTCCATCTGGTTGCAGCCAGAGAAACCAGGGTGGCAGGGTGGTGCAAGGGAGAACAAGTGTTCTATGTTATACAGATTGGATCCTGTGTAACTGGAAGTTGGTGCTTCCATCCAGTTGGTGATGGAACATTAAGGGAGTTGGTGCTTCCTTATAGTGGGTGCTAGAGAAACCAGAGAGTTGGTGCTCTCAAACAAGTTGCAGCTTGTAAAAGAGAGGTAGCAGCCTCACATTGAGTTGGTGCTCAATTATAGATGATGTACAGAACTTAAAAGACTACCTATCATTTCGAAGAAGAAGAGGTTTTCTCCCTTTATGGGTTTCCTCGTGAAAATCTGTCTCTGTGTATACCTTATG
>ML849773.1:23326-55870 GCA_009831015.1 Picea engelmannii
ACAAAAACTATTCATTGTCTATGCATTTAATTATATTAAGTTTCATTTTTTAGCATATATTTCCCAACTAATTCGGCAGGGACTGTGTTGCCATATTCTTCAAGGTTTCAAAGGAATAATGGTAGTTATTTTTTCTTGGGGATCTGGTCAAGCTACAAACAACTAGGTAGAACCTTATGTACTCTTGCATGGTCTCCTTCTGGTCAAAGAATCCAATGTTAGAGAATTATCAATGATTGGAGACTCACTAGTAGTCATTAAGGCAATTCTTGGGAAATCCTCCCCTCTAGGTAGAAAACTAGTAGTCATCATTGCATGAGAAAAGGAGGCTAGTTTCTTTTCTAAAATGTCATACTATCATCTCAAGAAAGATTTAGATGTTGAAGCAAACCATTGGGCTAAAAAATCCTTTGAGCTTAGTCAATGAATGCATTTAAAAAATAGGGTGTATGATCAAATGTTTATCCCCTAAGGTATGGGTTGAAAGGCACATCAATCACCATTAATCATCGCATGATTCAAATATTCCCACGTCATCTTGCGGGAATCCATATCGGAGCACTAAGGACATGCCATATCCTTCATCACATGCAAATGTAACACACCCGACCCCTTAATTCTCTTTTAAGGGGTGTGACATCATAATTTTGTTTTCCTTAACTATCTCAAACCCTAACTTCGAGATTTCAATCACTTCCTTCTCGTCCAGGACTTTCCAACCTCTGCCTCCATGCTCAAAACCGAGCTCATAACTGGCAGATATACCTCTCCCAAGTCTTCCGGAGTGCCAAGTCTCTAGACTCTGTGATTCTTACGCCACACGTCCACAGAACATCAATGGTTCTGATTTACCTCATGACTCTATACTTTGGAGAATTCCAAAGTACTCACAAATGCAAACCTCTGAAGTGAAATCCTTTCGAAGTGTCAGATCTCCTAACACACGTCCTCCACTACTAACGGTTACAATGAACTCCAGCACTTCGACCTTTTACACATGATTCCTTCTAATGTTTTAAACTTCCAGAGTACATGATCTAGTACCATGTGTCTTTTGGTGCCAATAGGTAGGATGGAGTCTGGCACTTCGGGCCTTTTGGACTCTCTACAATACTACACCTTGAATCCTCCGGAGTCCCAAAGTCTTGTACTCTCGGAGTTCCGGTCTCTTCACCAACCACTTTATCTAGGCGGGCACGTACCATGGGCTGACACATGGAAGGGACAGGGGTGACACATGTCATATTCCAATAGTTATATAGGGTATGTGATATGCACGAATCCAAGTGACATGTGGCACATCTATCGTGGGTCCACGTCACCCTGGTGACGTTGGATTTCCACGTCACCCAGACTGACAGCCTTATAACATCCCTCAAATATCACGGTCAAGTTCTGGCCATGTAGATCCATAGATCCATGGCTCACATTACTTTTCGACTCCGACCTTAAGGATTTTTGCAATGTAAACTCTTCTTTTCCCCTGGAGTTGGTCAGCACCGGGCTGACTAGAGCCTAGATATGACGGTTAGGAAAAGCCCCGAAGTGTCCTCGAATCGACAACTCACATCACTTTGGGCTTCAGATCTTATCGACACACCACACCTCAAATTCCCCAGAGTGCCCCAATATCTGGACTTAAGGATCTAGCGCCACACGTCCCCTGTATATCGACGGCTGAGAGGGATCCCGAAGAATCTGAGGATCGACAGTCCTCGTTACTTCGAGGCTCCGACCTTCGGGGATTTTGGCTTTACTGTCGCTCTATTCTCCTGAAGCAGGACTTCATCGAAGTACTGTTTACGGTTCCCTCCTCTTGAATGATCGGATGGTAGGAAGGCATCATAATGATCTCCCTGAAATATACGGCTCTCCTTTACTTCGTAACTTTAGCATTCAGGGAGTTTGACGCTATGGCATATTCATTCTCCCAAAGTGGTACTCCACTAAATTCCACTCGATGTATATCTAATGGCCGAGGGAACCCCCAAACATTCTCGATCAATGGCTCATGCTACTTCACTATGGGGATTTGGATCTCGATTTAGTTGGTAAGATAGGTTCTTCTAACCACTAGGGAAACTTCCCAACGTCGTTCGACCTTATAGGTAACTGTGACTCTCATTAACCTTTGGCTGGTTTGTGACTATTTGGACCGACAATACTCTAAATTCCTGGACTTCTAGAGCTCCAAATTTAGAAGGATTTAGCTCCCTTAGGCTTAGCCTAAGGTTCCTAGGTGTTGGTCATATGGGTCCTCCTGAACAGATTTTGTCCACTCGTCTTTCAAATGAAAGGATCTTCCCTTTTGAGACTTAATTCTCACTATCCTTCCTGAGCTTCATCATTAAAGTGTTAAGGACTTGGGCATGATATCCCAGTCGCACAACAAGGAGTCTGAAGGATATATCCTCTTTGGACCGAGAGGGTCAGATTGATGCAATGTTTTTTTCCCAACCCTCCTACAGGTTTACATCATGAAACGTCTCGAAGGATAAACTGGGGCATATAGACGATCAATCAAAACATAAGTTCATACGAAGGTAAATTCATACACATAACTTGATCATTCAATATAGAGACCATTCATAGATGGATAAATACATGCATTCATCCATTATTCCATTTCAATGCACAAAGTATGAAAACACTTATAAGAACCAAACGATGTGATGTGACTACTAAAAGGGGTGCTTGTTTCCACCCAACCATAGGCTCATTCACTCCTAATGCATTTACCACTGCCCACCCTTGAGCTAGACCACGATTCTCTGAGATATAATCCTTTCTTCTGGCTCAACAACAGTTAGGGACAAAGGTTATTCTCCTCCTCTCGGCTCAGCGATAGTTAGGGATGGAGGTTACTCTCCTCCTCCCATGGGATATTGGTAGTGGTTTTTCTCTATACCAAGAAAGGAGGCCTTCCTGATTACTTCCTCGGTCACTCAGCACCCTCGTTTATCAACTTGTATCATAACCCTGCAACCAGAACACGCTTTTTCCTCAATTCTTCCTCGAACCTGAGAGCTCAAATCTCTCATATTTTCACTCTTTGTAGATCTTCCTCTGCCCACCATGCCTTCCTTTCTTTCCTTCCTTATCAAGATTGCATTTGCCCAAATTCCCCAATCCGTGGTCAGGTATGAAAGCCTTACAAATGGGCACTCTTCCCTATCCCCTCATTAACTCTTGAGGAGGTCTTGCCACCTACCAACCTGACTAGTAATTATTCTTGGGTCAGAGGATTGTTCTGGTCCTGAGCAATTATATCCAGCAAAGTACTCGGTTGGTGGGGTTTATCTCAACCATTCATGGTTCCCCTCACAATATCTTTCATAGCATCTATGGTATCTCTTGGTAAACCCCCCTTTCAGCAACTATGCAACACTTATCCATTTCATATTCATCACAGAAATTACATTCATTGACCTTTTATACAAACGTCCATCAAATCAAACATTCACACATATCGAGTTTTCCACGGTCTCTTGGCCAATATAGTTATATTTACAAACTGGGGGAAACAGGGGTGTTGCAATCCCCTCCCCCTTAAAGGAACATCGTCCTCAATGTTTTATCTGTCAATGTGCTCTGTATATACAGAAGTAAAGAAAAATAGATATGTATGTCTCATGGCATCCTCCATTTTGCACGTAGCCTCATCTGGGCCAAAGTGTTTCTGCTCCACCTTGACATGTGCAATGGTTTGGTTCCTGAGTGAGGTTTCCTTCCTATCTAGTATACATTGAGGTTATTGCAGGAATTCTCCCTCTGGATCCACCCGAATCATAGACCAATCAATTATATGATTAGAATCATGTACATTTTTCTTCAATAATGAAACGTGGAAAACATTATGTGCCTTCACTGTGGGAGGGAGTGCTATCTTATAGGCTACAGGTCCCACTCTATCTAATATTTCAAAGGGTCCACAATATTGGGGTGCCAGCTTGGCACAATCTCCCATTTTCAAGGAACTATTCCTGGGCCTAACTCTAAGATATACATGTTATCATGTGTTTAACTCTCTGAGAATTCTCTTTCTGTCAGCGTAACTCTTTTCTCTATCCTGAGAAGTTTTCAGATTTTTCTTTATCTTAATAACTTGTTGTTTCGTTTCTTTCAGCATGTCTGGTCTGATTATAATTTTATCCACTAGATTACTCCAGCTGATTGGAATCTTGCACTGTCTACCATAGAGAGCTTCAAGAGGGCTCATCTTCAATGACTCTTGATAATCGTTATTGTAAGAAAATTCTACCAATGGAAAGTAGTCTTCCCACTTTTTAGGTTGATGCATTACATGCATCCTTAACATGTATTATAATATTTGGTTCACTCTTTCTGTATGTCCATCCATTTGAGGGTGATAGGTTGTGCTAAACAGCAATTTACTCTCAAAACCATCCATTAAGGACTTCCAAAATCTTGAAGTAAATTTTGTATCTCTGTCAGATACAATCTCCCTAGGCATGCCATGCAGTCTAAATATCTCCTTCATGAACATGTTGGCAATATCTATTGCCTTTCAAGTTGACTTGACAAGAATGAAGTGAGCATACTTGCTCAATTTTTCCACCACTACCATGATGGAATCATTCTACTTGGCCGATTTTGGTAATCCGATGATGAAATCTATGGAGATGGTTTCCCATTTCCATTCTGGAATTGGTAGAGGTTGTAACAACCTCGCTGGGTGGCAGTGTTCTGCCTTAACTTGTTGTCATTCTAGACACTTAGCTAGATAGTCAGCTATGTCCTTTTCAATCCAGGCCAATAGAATTGTTTCCTAGTGGTTGTGATCATTTTCAGATAACCTAGGTGACTAGTATATGGTCTCTTGTGTAGTTCATCCATTATGAACCTCTTCAAGTCGTCACAACTTGGGATATACAATATATTTTTGTAGGTCAGTAGGCCTTCATCCAACATCTGATAGCCTTCATACTTTATCCATGTGGGATATTTCTTTAGTTATGACGTCGCGGTCTTGAAAAATGCATGTGTTTCTTGTGCATTCCTGACTCTCTCCATAACATCCATTTCACATGTGCTTACCATTTCCAAGTGAATCATTTTTACACTTCTGCTAAGGGCATCGGCCACCCTATTTTATTTTCCTTTGATGTGTTTGATTTCGAAGTCAAACTCACTAAGGAGATCCATCCACCTAGCTTGTCTAACATTGAGATTTGGTTGATCGAACAGGTGCCTCAACCCATACTGGTCTGTGTTATAACCCTAAATTGCACCATACATGCTTATCTAGCATCAGGCCTACTCATATCCTTTCATTGCCAAATCATCTGCTGAGATACCCCTTTGAAAATCCTCTTGGGTAAGGGTACACGCACCCTAACCCACTACTGCACGCATTGGAATGCTGGCAGGCCTACTACTGCATGAGTTTGAACGCTGGTAGGCCTACTACAGCCCGCGTTTACCTAACAAAGCACAAAAATAGGAAAGTTGCCGACAGGACAAAAAGTTATGGGTCAGTTAACTGAAACTCCCAGCCATGCATGGCCGAGAGTTCGTCCAAAACCCTAGCTCCTTCTAGCCTATAAAAGAAGGGGTAGGGGTACTATTTGGAGGAGAAAAAATATAGCGAAGAAACTCTGCCCATTTGCCAAATCAATTTGTCCCAACCCTTTAGCCTTTCCTCAAGCCTAAGGAGAATTAAAGCAAAGCAGTTGGAGGACAAAAGAAGAGGAGGAGCCTAGGATCAGGATCAAGGAGCGGTGGCCGGTCTCTATCATTATTGTAAGTTGATTCATTTTGATATTAATAAAAGAATACTTTTCCCGTCCCAATGCATGAGTTATATGTGATTTGTGTGATTTGTGTGATTTATGCTTAATTTCTAACCCTCAAGTAGAAAAATAGCATGCATGCGTAGTGTTTTGTCTTGATTGCAGGATTAACTTTGGAAGGAGCAGTGCAAGTAAGCGGGCAAAGCGCAACAGAGGATCTGCACCAAACATCAGTAAAAAGGTTAGTAGTTCCTTTTCATGTATGTGTCTTGAAAGAGGGGTTTAAGTTTTGGGTGGTAGGTTAAAAGGTCATTTCTTTAAGGTCAAAATCTGCATAAAAATCTACCCTAGTTTGCTAGTCCGTAGGGTATTATTTCCCAACAACAGTCTGTCGTAAGTACAAATATCCTACCCGGGAGGTAATTCCTCCACATTTTTAAAGTGTGCACTATGGCAGCCAACTCTAGATCATGGGTCACATAATTGATTTCATGCTCATTCAATTTTCTAGATTCATAGCAAATTACATGTCCTTCTTGCATAAGGACTCCTCTGATTCCTTCCTTACAGGCATATGTACACATGAGGAAGTCAATATCAGGGTCTGCAATATTCAACACATGTGCATGGGTTAGAATGTATTTCAGTTCTTGAAATATTTCTTCACATTCTGATGTCCAAGTGAATTTAACCCCCTTTTTCTGAAGGGAAGTGATTGGACAACCGATCTTGGAAGATCCTTTTATGAACCTTCTATAGTATCCTTCTAAGCCCATAAAGGATCTGATATCAGATATATCCTTCGGGTAGGCCATTCCATGATAGATCTGATCTTGTCAGGATCTATTGCCACTCCTTCAGAAATAGCATGGCCTAAATAATGGAATTGCTTCTGGAAAAGGTCACACTTGCTAAAGTTAGTGTACAGTTGATGATCTCTTAGTACTTGAAGCACTAGTGTAATATGTTCTTCATGCTCCTCTTTATTCTTGGAGTATATTAGGATATCATCAATGAAAACCAATACAAATCTGTCTAGGAATTTGTTGAGTACATTCTTGATCAAGCACATAAAAGTGGTGGGGGAATTGGTTAATCCAAATGGCACCACCACAAATTCATAGTGACCATATCTTGTCCCGAAGGTTGTTTTGTGGATGTCTTCATCCTTAATCCAGACTTGATGGTATCCAAACCTTAAGTCGATCTTTGATAAAATATAAGCACCCCTTAATTGGTCGAACAAGTGATTGATTCTTGGTAAGGGATACTTGTTCTTTATGGTTGTCTATAGTCTATGCATAGTCGGAGTGTGCAATCTTTCTTTTTCACAAACAAGGCATGTAGTCCCCATGGAGACATGTTGGGTTGGATGTAGCCTTTGTTCATCATCTCCTTTAGTTGTAGCTTGAGATAAACTAGCTCTGGTGTACTCATCCTATAGGGAATTCTAGACATTGGCACTACTCCTAGTGCAAGTTATATCGAGACGTCAATGTCTCTTCTCGGAGGTAGACCCGACACCTCTTCTGAGAACATGTATTTATACTCTCTTAATATGGGGTGGTCCTCTAGGTTTGGTTTGTCACCCTTGTTGTTCCAGAGTCTGTACTTAAGTCTTAGAAAGTACAGTGTCTAGGCATCCGGAAGTGAGTAAAGGATAAAAAAGGGGAAGAATCAACCTTCGGGAAAGGAAGCTAAGGTTGATTTCCAGGTTGTTATTGTCTCGCTTCCAATTGTTCCTGGATGCTTATATCCCATTCAATCGTGGCCCATGAACGTTCAAGTTATGCCCGGGTGGTGGCTATTTTAAGTATGGTATCAAAAAGGTTCAAAGTGATATGGGTTTGGTCCGACAGGCCAGGTTCAATATTAGGCTGTCTTGCAATGGGGACAGCCATAGAGGAACAGGACAATTAAAGGAGAGTTCGAGGTTTTTGATTCTGTATCAATTTGATCGTATAAAAGAGAACTTTTGAATCCGATATTGAAGATAAAGTGAAAACCAAAGGCCTTTTCCTGTAACTGAGTTATCTTTAAAATAAATGGTGTGTGAAATGTGAGAAAAACATTAAGTTGTCTATAATGTGAGGCTCCTATCAAGGGAGAATCTCACCCTGTAAACAGAAGAAGAAAAAGATGAGAAGAAATTTGACGAAGCATAAAATATGAAGATCTAAAGAGGTCACAGGTCTTGTACCTGCTAATAGTCGATACAGAGGAAAAGTTGTAAATGATATAGACGACTAAAAATTGATCACCACAGTAGAGGTTTTACGAAATTGCAGTGAAACATTCATAAGACATATATATGCGAACTAAAATTGAATATGAAATCATAGAGGAAACAAACTCATAACACAGTCTTAACGGAATCAGGAGTCTTCAGATTGCTTTGTGTTAATTTTCAAAAGGAGAGAGTCTCTATTTACAATCGACCAAAAAGGTCCAGCCTTTTTTTTTCTTCTAATTTTATATCTATACAAACTTCTACATGCTGCAATTTCAATCGTTCCAGGAGCTTTTTTAGTTACAAAAAAAAGGAGATTAAACGTTTCAATTCTTTGTCTTTGTCCTTCTTTCGGGCAAATGGAACACCTTCCTTTCTTTTCTCTTCGAGTTCTAAAAATATAACAGGTAGACACTTGTCATAATTTGATACAAAAAACCTGCCCCTTCGCATGCTCGGTGCAAGTGACGCACCTCTCCACCAATTGGGCTATCAACCTGGAAGGTTCTGTTTGATTATTTCCCTCAAAAGTGTAATAATCTTTCACTAATTGTGGCAACTTTCCTTCTACCTGTCGGTCTTCGGCGCTGATAGAACACAATTTTACACTTGGTTTTATTAGCCATGTATCTACTTGGATTATATCCATCTGGGTTATTTGTGATATTTCAGCCAACTCTCTTTCCTCATTTTCCTTGATATTGAGCAGGTGGTTGGCTATATTAATCTGGCCCAGTGTCTCAGTGTTATTTTCACTATTGAGATCCAACAAACTCCCATCTATGAAGCCGAAAGTTTCTTCACAACAGTTTCTTACCTCTTTAGCTCGTTGTCTGCCTTCTGATATGTTACGCTCCCATGCCTTCAGCAAGATGTTACCTCGAGTCTGCTCTGGGATAGAAATCCTGAAACTACTGCCTATTTCCTTTTTTGTCGTGGCTATAACAGCCTCTTGGAAAATGACCCGAGCCGCCCCAGCTTCTTTTTCTCTGAAGGATATGTTTTCCAGTGCTTGATCAGTGAGTTGGCAGTAGTTTTGAATAGTTTCCACTTTAGAAAGTAAATCTTGTTGAGCTACTGACACTCTTTTTCAGATTTCTATGGCTTGGGATTGGAATATCCCAATATCTATCATCTGGCTTTCGGCAAAATTTAATTTGGCCTGTAACTTCCCTATCAATTCTCCTTGCTGGATTATCTGTGATTGGCTGGTTTGAGCCATCTGTTGTGTCTGTTCGAGATCGGATTTGAGTTGCTCGATTTCTTTTTGATCGGTTGCCCTAGCTAGCTCTATACATGTGTTCGCCTAATCTCTAGTGGTTGCTTCTGTTGTAGCCAGCTTATCCTCCAAAGTTTTGATCAAGCGGATTTTCCGCTTCAACTATTCTTTTAGGGACTCGACAGAATATTGGTTAGCTATAGAAAAATCCCCCAACGTCCCTGCTATCTGAGTTGCAAATTCCTCTTTTTTCATGGCTCTCCCATCAACAAGGATTTTAAATTTCTTGGTTACCATGCCTTCTTCTTGATAAAGTTCTTGTTTCACAATGGCCTTTCTCTTCTTATCAAATAAAAATTCATTCAGAGGCAACTCTTCCACAGTTATGGGCGTTAGTTCTTCGCCAAAAATCCACCCTGCGTCTGGGATCCCCTTTGTGGACTATAGGGGAGTAACAGAAACGATGGGGTTGTCGATCTACTTGGATGATTTCCCTGGGGTAACAACTGAGGCCAGCTTGCTTGGAGGATTGGGGATCTCGGCTTCCTATTTCGGGCCCCCGGTTTTCTTCTTCTTTTCCTGTTGTTCCTCTTGGTCAGGTTCTGGATCTTTGGAGCCCTTGGCTCCTGTTTGTTGCACATCTGCAGTTGGTGGGTTCTTACCCTATAAGACTGGGGGAAGGAAGCTCCACCGGTGTTCCTGAAATTTGAAGAAATCAACCATTGCCTCGGGCGACAGGGTTTGAATCTGACTTAGGACCTCGGCATAGGATCTCGCCCCTCAAAAGATATCATCATGAGGCGAATGCTCATGTTCATACCTTTTAAGGCCACAAATCGCCATGTGATTACCCACGATCCTGTGTGGTTCATGCTTCTTGAACTCAATGTGGACCAATTTAATATCCTCCAAAGTCGTTGCCTCGGCTTTTGCGTGTCCGAAATATAATAAAGAATATGTATCCAAATGAATGGGGAAGGGCGGCCATACCTTCTTCAAAAATCCTTTAAGATCTTTTCTTATGCCACCAATCACAGTTTTCCTAGCGATTTCGCGACAAATAAGCCTATCTGGTATGAATAATGGTAGAGCATAGGGAGGAACAGAGGTGCCGAAAACCCTAATGTATGAAAATTTCTCCTCTACGTACCAGTCGACCACGTTGCTCAAGTTGGTGGCGATGCTATCTGAAATCCTGGGCGATGGGTTGCCGAAGATGGAGATATGCATTGGTACCATTACCCAATTGAAAATTTCATATAGAAATTCTATGGCCTTATCTTCCCAAAGTTTTAAGTGGTGGACATGGATAGGCTCAGCCTCATATGGAGTCCAGCTCCAGCTCATTAGAGGGAAAGGCATCATGAAACAAACAGCATCCATGATGTAGGCGGACATAAAAAATAAAGCGGCCTTTCCATTCACCCTCTGCATATGATATTCAGTAATACAGCTGGTTAAACTGTCTGACAACAATTTGGCCCAGTTGAAGGAATAGCCTTCAGTGACTGTATGAATCAGAGGCACCCACGAGAGAAAAAAATGTGTGGTGTCCTCCTTCCATACAACCTACAGGTCATCATTGTTATATATTTGAATTGCAGTTCCAAGGAAGAGATTGAATAAACTCTGTTACCATCTGCCCTGAACTTTGCGGGGTGCGAGACCCAATCCTTGATTAGATCAGATAAGTTTCTATCGTATTTCTCACATTCTTTCCGCTTAAAACCTTCCAGAAACTCGACATTGTTTGAGAAGTTTGGTGTGGGTGACAATTGGTACATTGCCTGCAAATGTTTTGGTCTAAAGGTCCCAATGGTCACCTTATGCTCGCTTATAATAGTTTTGGTCAGGATATCAACATGATTTAATGCCCATCGGATCATATTATAGTAGGGAAGGATTCGTGGCATGGCCGCTATCTTATGCATCTCTGCTTGAACGACGATTTTGTATTTGGTGGCCAAATCGTCCTGCCCATTATCGCTGGAATCATATGAATAGTTCACCAATTCGAACTAAAGAACCTCGGAGATGTATGACCAGATTCTGACAAAATCAATACTTCGTGGTGAAGTATCGGAAATAGTATCTAAGCCTTGCCCTGAATTCTCAGTAATCGCCTTGGACGCTTTTCATGGAGCCATGATAGAGGACTCTGACTTAGCTCTCCTGTAGTAAAAATGTGTATACATACAGAAATTAGCCTGGCGAGAAAAGCTTATTTGCGCAAGATAGAAATGAAATTTGAAACAATGAGAGAAAGAACTCTATATCTTGACCATTGAAAACCCCGGCGTCCTTATGAACAGAACGGTCAAATCATTTTTTGAGAAAGATTTAGCAATAGAAACAATATCTTTACCTATCACTTCACCTCATTTCAAATAAATTCCATAAATTTTAACGGGTCGTGACACAAGTTAGCGCAAAAAACATTTAAATTTAACCCGTATATGGTGCGTGTTAATATTTGTATTAATGCATTGATTAATATGTCTTAGCTTCTTTAATTAGGCTTTCTTTAAACTTTGATCACCCTTTTCAGCATTCGCCGCATCGGGAGATTTCACTCCTATCCTTCAATCCCCTAAAACCCGAGATCGCGATGACACGATCTAGTTAAGCAAAAACGTGATCCGCATTAAGTGTTTAATTAATCAATGTTTAATTAGTCAATGTTACATAATATCATGATTTCGCGACTCAGGGCTACAATGGTATAGTTTCTTGGAAGAGTGAAAGTCGAGTTGCGAAACCTCGACATTGTTTAACTACAGTTTAAAATGACTTACCCCTGACACTAACCCGGGTGACTTGTAAAACTATCTCGCAACTTCGCCTATCAGAGTTATGACAGTAAAACTTTTGGGGAGAGCGATCGCGGAGACGTGAAATCCTGACAACACTTTACTAAGGTTTAAGGAACTTTACTCTCGACGCTAACCTAGGTAAGCTTTCAAGGTTGTTTCACGACTTCGTGCATCGGGGCTTGGAAACCGTATGACTTGTAACTCCCGAAACACGATATCCCGAGGTATAAAAAAGTGAAAAATCTTGTTTAATGGTTAAATGGAAATGGCTTAGGAGTACAACGGCCATCGCCACTTCGCATATCAGGACTACTGATATTTTTAGTGGGTAAAGGTCACGAAGTAAAAGACAACTTAAAGGCCAACCTTTGATTTTAAGAATTACATTTAAACTAGTTGAGAAAGGCAGCTCCAACAACCCTCAGTATATTCCAACACATGTATTGCATATAGAGGACATCCCTTTCTACAATACCTTTTCATTTGAAGGGTTGATATTCGTCTCACTGAGACAGGATTCTAAATCCCTTGGAGGGTTATTTTTCTCCCTTCTTCATTTTCACATTCCAAAGTTTTATGGTAACATTCCAACTTAGTTTTATAAGAATATAACCAGTCCCTACCCATCAACAGGTCATAAGATCCTAGGGAAACTATGTTAAGGGTTTCTTGGGTGGGCAATCCATCCATAATGAATTGGCAAGCTGTTATGACCTCTGCTACTTTTATTTTGGTTCCAGTGGCTAGTTGTACCAACCATGTCTTAACATGTCTAACTAGTTGCAGTTTACACTTATCAATAGTCTGAGGGGCCACATAACTCAAATTAGAACCAGGGTCAATTAAAATGGAAACTATATGGTTGGCGATCATACCTTCCATCTCCACCACTGAAGCTTGGTGGTGGGCTTGTTTATTATCCAAGGCTGCATAAATCTGTGGCATGCTCCTAGCCACATCATTGATTGTGGTAGCTTCTTTGATGTTGTATAATCTCCTATTGTTATGTTGTCTGTGTGGACAATTTCTCAACATCTTTTCTTCTCCACAACCCCAACATTTCAAGGGTTCTCACGTTGGGTTATTAGTCTTTCCTGGGGTTGCTCCAAGAGGTCTATTTACACTCTGGGAGGGGAAGTTCTATTGATACACACTTTTAGTAGGAAGGCTCATCCTAGAGTTCTTCCCATAGTTCTTAAATCTTGAGGATTTAAAACCCTTCTTCTTGAATATTTAACTACATTTCTTCTTCCAGTCCTCGCGAGGTTCTGTCTGATTCCCAAAATGTTCATAGCAATACCTTTCCTTCTGGGTAATATCTTCTAAGGTCTTTGGCTCGTCAAACTCAATCTTGTTCTTGTAGGAATGAGGTAACCCACTAATAAATCGTTGCACCTTTACCTTTTCATCCTTTATGTAGTGTACATACCTTATCATCTCAAGGAACTTATTGATATATTCCTCTATGGTGAGTTGTCCCAACTTGAGTTCATAGAACTCTTTAGTCTTCCCATCAAAGTATTTATATGACATGTACTTCTTCTTGAAGTATTCCTCAAATTGTTTCCATGATAAGTCCTTCTCATGAATTCCTTTCACATTCCTAAGGACTTCCCACAAAATGGAAGCCTTTCCATTCAGGTTGAAGATGGCTATTCGAGCCTTCAAGTTTTCAGAGTAGTCATGGACTCTGAAGTACTTCTTTAAACCAAGCATCCAAGCTTATTCTTCTTCCCTTTCATAATATCTCCATCGAAAGAGGGTGGTTTGGATTTCATGAACTCTTCAGGATCACGACCTTTGGAATTCTTTCGCTTCTTTCCTTTTATTTGAGAATGTGAGCTAGTTTTGCTACTAGAAGATCCCTCGAAGTTTCTAGTTTCCTCTCCAGAGGACTCTCCATATGAGTGTCCCCTGCCTTTGGGTTGGGTCTTCCTCGAGGTACTTCTCCTAGTGTGGCCACTTATGGGACCATGTTTTCGTATCTCATGTGGACTTTGACTTCTCTTCGTATGTCATCGGTTCACATGACTGGTTGTGGGTCCATGATCCAGCTGCCTCTGTATGTCGGATAAGCTATGCAGCAAGACTACATTAATTTATGTTTGTTTTTCTTTCTCCTTTATCAATCTCTCATTGTCGACCTTGCAACTCTATAATTCGGCCATAAGGATCCTTACAGTTTCAGCCAAATCCGGAGGGGTTTCTACCTCCCTCCTTTCATCAGATTCTTTGTCTCTATTGTGGGATCCATCCCCCACTTCATGCCACATAACCATCCTTTATACTTGGATTTTCCCGCGATTTACCTACTGCTTGAGTGCTGAAAAAACACTTGTTGTTAGCCAATAGTGTATTAGTTTATGAACAACACACAGTTCATATTTCTTAAATACACACAGTCAAAAGTTTCATTCTTTTCTTCAGTAAAAATTTAACCAGACTCTTTAGGAAAGAGGTAAGATAGGGTGTCACCCTTAAAAGTCCTTTAAATATGGTTTTTTTATGCGACTCGTCCATGAGCCCAAGCAGGCTAAGTGTTGTAACCATGCACTGATACCAATTTGTAACACACCTGGCCCCTTAATGCTTTGTTAAGGGGCGGGGCATCTTAATTTTGTTTTCCTTAAATATCTCAAACCCTAACTCCAGGATTTCTATCACGTCCTTTTCGTCCAGGACTTTCCAACCTCTGCCTCCATTGTTATTGGATTAATCGGTAAATGCAGACATAAACTGATCTCCCTAAATCCACCTAGATCTAGAACAAAACAAGACAGGACATGATACTTTCCCTAAGATCTAATCATTGAATTTACTATCAAACAAGATATGAGTGACATACCGTTTAAATATCGCTTCCTTGTATCTTTGTTGTCCTTGCTCTACTCTGGTGCTCCTGTGATATTGGATCTGCAAGGGAACACAAACCAACCAAAGTGAAAGAAACAATAGTATACTCAATGAAAACTTATGCATGTGATCAAGGAATCATACAATAAAACAAGAATGCTTTTATGGGAAAGAAACATGTCATTGCATTATATTAAGTAAAAGTGGAAGATACAACCAAAAATCCTTGATGTTGCAAGGTCCCCTTTCAGTGGCCCTTTTCTCCAACACGCACACTTGCTCCAAACTTGCATGAATAAGATCCACAATGACTTGATGAACCAAAATGAAGCCCTCAAGCATGAACTGAAGTAGAATTCCTCATACAATTCTTAGCCTATTCAACCTTCATTAACCTTTAAATCCTTTTCCATGAGAAATACCTCTTTATATAGGGGAAAGAGAGATGGTTAAAGAGATTAGGATGATCCCACCAAATCAAAGAAGTGAGTAAGATCCCATCTATTTGGAAGCCACCTCATCTTCTAGAAGATCCTCTTCTAGAACTTTAGTCAAGCTCGGCCTTTTCTTAGTCTTTTAGCATCACCGCACCCTAGCTATAGGACAGCCTGCGGAGACATCACAAACCAGTTTCAGGTCAGAGGGCGGCGATTAAGCATCACTGCACCCTACGTATAATGCAGCCTGTGGCGATCTTCTTTAATAGGGTTTTTGAGAAGAGAAAGCCAATCACTTTTCTCATGAAGGAAGGCTCTTTTGGGAACATGAACACATGTTGTAAAAGGATCACTGGGGTGACAAAAATAAAGTGTAACAGAATTCCCCCCAAAGTATGAGGCTAGAACTCATGACATCCGAAATACTTTGTAGAATGTGTGTGTGTCGGAAACAAGGAGTGCACCAATCGAAAATCTGTAAACAACCAAGCATCTACATAATATCATACCATTTCTAAGGTATGAATTCCCATGCTCAAACTACAAGTGATTTAAATCATAAATGTCAGTCACGAGCACCAATCATATACTGTGGATCCATGTCATCAAGATTCTACATAGACACAAGTAATACATTGTGGATCTATTCTCTAGAAAACTCAAATTCGGACATAGCCACGAGACATACAAAGTGGATCTATGTGTCAATACAAATCATAAATACTCCATCGCAACCTAGACCTAAATGATAAGATCAAGGGTCTTCAATTCTGTCGTCCATAAGTACAAATCTAGCCATGTGACTACAGGTGTTGAAGTCGAACATGGTAGAAACCACTTGATTATTGGCCCTTGATGAAAACCATTAACAAGTGCGAGGGAAATCACCATTGATGTCAATGATTCCCAAGGTACCCTATTACAATCCAACGAATGTGAATAAATGAGCCGAAGTCGAACACTCGATGGAATCTCTCAATCAGGGGTCAATGATGTGAACCCACTGTCAAAAGAGAAGAAACCTGCCATTGAGGCATGCAGGCTCTAAGGTACTAAATGATTTCTAAGGCTTGTTCCCAGCTAATGAGCTGAAGTCGACAAGAAAATACTTTTCATAGGAGGGCCTTGATGTATCCCCCATCAATGATGTGAAATAAGTAACAGATTTGAGGTAGATCAAAGTATGAAAATGATTCGAAACTGACATAGGGAAGGCCGACATGGTAGGAATTTATAGTTGGAGATGGTTGACTCGATAGAGGGATTTTTTAGGGTTGGACTTCTCTTGAACATATGAATGACATGAAAATGGTCTTGGCAGCATTGACTCAAGGACGACCCAAGATGTGAACTTGTGGAAGGCCAAATGACTAGAGACAAATGGATTTCCCAACCCGGATACAATGATGAAAGGGGTGTCATGTTCAAGACCGACTATTATTGCCACTAACACAAATACAGAGACACATTTCTTTCCCAAATTTTCCCCAACCATTTCTGGTGAGTACCTCTTTATTTTTACGCAAACTTGAGGAGGATAACATATGCTTGTTGATGTAATCTCATCCTTCGGATGAGTCCCTCAGAGTATTTTTAACGAACCCTAAGAAGGAGTGGTTCGATCTCGTACGGGTATTTCGATGTTTGTTTAATGAGTCCAAAGAAAGAAAAATCGAGGGTTTTTCATGTTTAGAGAGTCTGAAAAACACTTAAAGAAAACTCCACAAGGTCCTTTTTTGTAAATTAATCTGACGAAACCGAAAAAGTGATAATTTACCACTCGCCAGATGTTTTCTTCAAATACTTTTATGAGCGTGAAAAGAACAAGATCGCTCGGCAATCTTTTCATGTTTAGAGAATCTGAAAAGAGCTTAAAGGGAACTCCAGGTGGTTCATTTTTTGTGTAAGCTTTACGAGACCGAAAAAGTGATAAAAGTCTACTCGGTTGCGTTCTTATTGATTTACGAGCATGAGAACAAACAAAGATTGAGCTCGAGGTTTTTCTTAAAAAACCCAAAAGGTATATGTACATGCGACAAATGTAAAAACAAACCAAGAAACGTATCAGTGTTCCATCGTTTGTACTCCAAGATTTCTCATCTGTGAAAAATCAAACACTTGTAGTGTCATTAGGACTTTAGGGTTTAGGTGAAAATCATAAAATAATATTAAATATAAATGGAAAAGTCAAAAAGTTAATAAATATGGGTTAAAACTTATTTTAACCATTCCATTGTTATGCCACCCAAACCTTGTTCCAAACCCCCCATTTTACCTCAAACTTCCACTGTGGATTGCAAGAGGTACAGTTGATCATTTGACGAACGGTCTCCGTTGAATAGGTAATATTCTTGTCTTCTTCACCTTCCATGGATTAATTTTTGTTTTTATTGGTTAAAAGTAGATTTTGGGGCTGAATTTGTGAGGGTAATTACGCGTGGAGGTCGTCGTAGGTGCCTTATATCGTGCCCTGTGGCGATCCAGGGTCACCGTAAGCAGCCCTATGGATGGCCTGTGGTGATTCCACACTGTGTGGATGCCTTCGCATATGGCGTGCGCAGCTCAAAAACTTCGTAAGAGATGTTTAGCCAATAAAAAATCTCCAAGGAGGCAAATAAAGATACTAATCTCTCCTTGTGGTTCCAATGCAGGTTGTTGACGGTCAGAATGTTGGAATGGAGGGAGAGAGAGAATGAGGATGAGGATTACTTCACCATGAATGACCCGAGAACGATTAATGCCCTCCAGCAGTGTGGGTTGCTAAAATTCTTCAAGATCTAGGGCATGAGGGCCCAGTTGAGGTTTCTCTAATATTTAGTCCACATATGGGATGTGGACCAACAGGTATTCTATTTGGGAGCCCACATGCTCACTTTAGATATAGAGGATATCTATTTTTTGATGGGGTTTTCTCGTCGTGGATCCCGTGTGACATTGACAGGAAGCAGGGGTGGTTGTCTGCCGATGAATGAGTACATTTGGCAATATTGTGTACCAGAGGCTGAGAGATGTAGCGGCAAGGTCATTATTAAGGATGTCTGGGATCTACCACTATGGACCATCCTTTTCACCATCTCACACATGGCAGGGAGTGCATCTCCCCATATGGATCTTCAGAGCTACTTTTAATATGTAGTGGAGTGCATGGAGCCCCGAGTCTTTAACTGGTGTGACGGGGTTCTCAGGAGCATGAAAAACAGTTGACCAAGTGTAGGAAAGGTGACCTAAAAAAGTTTGGATACGGGTCGATTTTTGTGTCCTTCTTCCTAGAGAGGGTTCCACACTTGTGCCTATAGGTA
The DNA here is from genome assembly GCA_009831015.1 of Picea engelmannii. Classification (NCBI taxonomy): domain Eukaryota; kingdom Viridiplantae; phylum Streptophyta; class Pinopsida; order Pinales; family Pinaceae; genus Picea; species Picea engelmannii. Next base: position 41,931 of record ML849773.1, read on the forward strand.
GAGTGGGGCATACCGACCCCACAAGATCCAAGAATGAAGAGGTGGTGTGACCTCATGGCTCAACATGTGACTAGTCCTATCATCAAATATAATGGTGTGTTCTTAGATTGGTTGAGGCCCCAGATGCTTATGGTAGATGACTACGCATATGTCGGCTTGGAATTTAGAGGTGATCCAGACTTGGTTCTGCCTAAAGGTTCTCAGTGGGGGAATATAGGTAAGAAGCACATTTTGTTCTTATAATATTTTTGTAATTTTTAATATGAAATTTTTTTATGTTCTCTATCCGGTGACTAATCAAAAATATCTTTGGTGATGTAGACATTGGACCTCACTAACCTCCATTTTCATCCCCCATCCATAGGTGAGGGGAGAGAGTCGAGGTAGTAGGATTAGCCACTGCTAACTACAAGGCTATTGAACAAAACTTGGAGGGTTTGACGATGGACATCTCGGATGTTTCTATTAACGACGTCTCGAGGCATTATCAACGCCATACAATGGGTGTCTCTGCTTCCATTGGTCGACTACTCCATAGAGTAGCATGGCCAGTCACATGTTATAGCGAGCAGCATCCTTGATGCTATATTTGTATATGAAGCCATGTGCTTCACATTTTTGATATTTTGGTCTTCGGACAAAAACACTTTTTGTAAAAATTTTATCGTTATATATATATATATGAGGCTTCTACCGACTTACTTGATTTATATACAAAATGTGATTGGATTTATAAGTGTCTCAAATGTCTATCTAACACATAATTAGCTAATGTGTATGTTAATGTATTTAGACATCTAGGAATGTGTTGATATTCAATGTAATCAAAATGACACTCCAAGAGGCAAATTCATAAATATACCCTTAACAAGGTAGAACTTCGGATAGCATAGACATTACTCAATTGTAGTACTACTAACTATGAATCGAGTCGTACAACAAGATGACGGATTCCAAGTGAAACATCGTCAGTCAGCAATTCGATGACTGCACTATATTCCACGATATTGTTAGTTGCACGACCAAGGAAAACATCGTGTATACTGATTAATTCATTCGTAGGTGTGTAGATTTCCCAAGCAACAGATGTTAAGTTTTGAGTACTACGACTAGTGCCATCGGCGAAGCCAATGTAGCGTAACGAAGACACCGACATCTTGAAACCAAGCACAACGCAAGGTAAGTCGTTGGGGGTCGAAACCAAACAACAAAAAAGCACACAAAAGTATGATACAGTAAAAATACAAGCACTCATGCAAAAATGACTTAAGCATAGTACTTCTTCAAGTAAAGCCCATTTATGGGTTCACTCAAAGGAATGCCATCATAATCCACTAACTCATAAGCTCCCTTCTCCAACACTTGTTTGACAATATAAGGGCCTCGCCACATAGCCTCAAATTTTATGGCCCCTAGTAAATCACGATCTTGTTCGTAGAGGAGATCTATATCACTTTCAGAAAAAACACGCGGCTTGACATGTTTGTCATATTGGGCTTTAACACTTTTTTTTTGAGTTTCAATAACCAGGGAGGCATCATGACGGGTTTCATCTAAGTGCATCAGGTACAATAGAAGTGCCTCTTTAGCAGAGGTGTTTGGGAGAAGTTCAACAACTAGTTTCAAAGATGGTATCTCACATTCAATCGGCAAAACAACTTCAATACCATAAACTAAATAGAAAGGTGTGAACCCAGTGGCAGACTTGACGGATGTCCGGTAGGCCCATAGAGTTGAAAACAACATCGTGTGCCAACTTTTCTTATGAATTCCTATCATCCGTCGAAGCATAGTAATAAGGAATTTTTTTATCGCTTCAACCTAGCCATTGGCCTGTGGATAATAAGGGGTTGAGTTTTCATGCCAAAGACCCAACTTTTCGGTAAGCTCGGACATCATGAAATTTCAAAAATGACTACCGTCATCCATAACGATAGCTTGGGGGACACCAAACTGAGTAATGATGTGATTGAATATGAACAATGTTGCATTTTTCCCAGTGTTATCGAATGTAGGCATCGCCTTGACCCATTTAGTGAAATAATCCACAGCTACAATGATGTATCCATGCCCCCTGCTCGAGTGAAGGTTACATGTCATGAAGTCAATGCCCCATTTGGTGAAGGGACCAAGGGAAACTACAGGGTGTAAAGGAGCAGGAGAAGATCTTATTTTTTTGTTATAAGTTTGGAAAGCATGGCATTTCTGGATAGTCGTAATGCAATCCTTGAAAAGTGAGGGCTAAAAATACCCTGCTCGCAAGATATTTTGGGAAGTGGCATACCCAGACATATGACCGCCACATGCTTCGGAGTGACAGTCATTCAAATATTTCTCAGCCTCATCGTAGGTGAGACATCGTTGAAAAATAGAATCAACACCATGGAGATAAAGAGTGTCACCGAGAATGATGTATTGACAGGCTTGATACCGTATACGACGATGGTCCGTACTAGAAAGGTCGGGCAAGAAATTTTGAGTCGGGAGATAGATGAGAATATCTCTGTACCAAACGTCATCAGAACTGATCATAAAAAGGGATTCGTCATGTAAGGAATCATCTGCCACATTTGTTGTCTTAGTTGAGGGAAGGTCACATATCAATTCGGCAAAAACCAAAGATTTTTTAGACTTAGCGCGTTCGAATTCTAAGTCAAACTCCTGGAGAATCACTATCCATTTGGAGTAATTTCCCCCCATCAATTGTCAAGTGAGGATATGTTGCATGGGGTTGCAATTGGAAATAACAGTGGTCGTGCGTAATAAGATATAATGACAAAAATGTTGGACAACTTGAGCAACCGCCAAGGTAGTTTCTCCACATGTAGGTATTTGGCTTTGGTGGTCATGAGACTCTGACTTAAATAATTAATTACATGTTCATCGTGTGAATCATCTTCTTGGACTAAAACCATGGCAATGGTAGAGTCTGAAGTAGCGAGGTAGAGGAAATAGTCTCGACTATAATCCGGTGGGAAAAGCAGTGGTGTACGGGTTAAGGAAAGTTTCAAATCTTCGAAGGCTTTGTTGGCAGTGTCATCCCATATGAACTCGTAACCTTTCTCCAACAGTCGATTAAATCCTTGCGTTAACTCGGTGTAATTTGGAATGAATCGATGCAAAAAATTTCCCTTCCCTTGCAAACTTTGAAGTTGGCATAGTGTGGAAGGAGGAGGTAGAGTAAGGATAGCCTCAACCTTCAAGGGGTCCACCCTAATTCCATGAAGTGACACAATAAAACTCAAAATTCGGCCAAACTCCACACAAAAAACACATTTTTGTGGGTTCAAATGTATATGATAGTAACGAGAGCGAAGGGAAATGGCTCAGAGATGGGTCGGGTGATCTTGGCGACGCATGGAATGCTCCAGTAGTTCATCGAGATATGGTTGTACGATGTGCTTGATATCATGAAAATCATAAGACATGGCGCGCTGAAAATTCACACCAACGATCTTCAAACCGAAAGGCAATTTTCGGTAGGCAAAGGTACCCCAAGGACAAATTAAAGTATTTTAGTGTTGATCCGCAGGCAAAATATTAATCTGATTATAGTCGTAGAAATCGTCCATTAAGGAGAATATTTCGCTCCCGGTGCAATCGTCAACGATCTGTTCAACGAAGGGGGTTGGATAATTGTCCTTAGGACAAGCTTAATTGATATCACTACAATATACACATACATGGATCGTGCCTTGTTTCTTATTTACCGAACCCAGATTGGATACCCAATCAGTTAAAGCCACATGATAGATAAAGCCAGCCTTAAGAAGTTTTTCAAATTCAAGCTTGATAGCAGCGGCTTTACGAGGGTGGATCGGGCAAAGTCTCTGCCAAATGGGTTTAGTGTCCAGGTAGGTCTTAATTTCATGTACACCGATATCGGGATCAATACTTGGCATCTCTTCATAGCTCCAGGCGAAAACGTCACAGAATTCTTGAAAATGGATTTATAAGTGACGACCTCATCAACGGAACATGAGGCTTTGATATGAACATTTTCGATGACTCCAAGTTTAATGGATATGTCAAGAGGAATGGTGGATGAAATGTTACTCAGGTTCCCTTCATACAGCACATCGTGTGTTGACTTGGGAACAGAGGAAAAGACAACAATGATCGACGGATTCGAAATCCGTTGGTAACTCTCTATGGTGTTTTGCTCTAGTAAAAGAATGGAACGATGATGTCCATCATCCCATGGGGTGTCTTCCATAGACATGACTGACATAATCATATCATCGGTAGGAAAGATCACATGAAACGGATCAAGAGATGAATCACAAAGAGAGGGAGTAGAAGGGGTTGTCGATTGAATGGCTTGATAAGCAGATTCAACTGGACTTAAGGGCATTTGTTCACCATAGCGAAGATAATCACCAGGGTCAGGTACTGTCCACAGGTCATGAGATGCGGGGGTTTCACGAACAGAAGTGGAAATCATGGTTATTGAAGCAACAAAAGGAGGTGGAATATCAGGTGGTGGGATTGGGAATGTACCCATCAAAGTTGAATATTTTAGAAGACCCACGCCGACATTCTCATACCGAGGAGGTGTCTTCGAGATAAAGGGTACGTTGCTAGTACGGGAATCGGAGTTAAAAAAGGTCAGGTGGTCAAAAGTAGCGACCTTTCCTTGGTGTGGGAAACGTAACACACAGAAAAGGGTAACACAACTGCACGCATGGAATCAATACATCTACGACCAAGTAAGAGGTTATAGTCAAGAGGCACATCAAAGAACTCAACCTCGACATTGATCGATTTTCCTTCCAACATAATAGACAATGAGGGAAGAACATCGTAGGGTTTAAAACTAGAACCATTAAAGGCCTTAAGTGTATTGTGTGATTCGGTGAGGGGAGGAGAGCCAATGGCTTTCCAACAAGTAACAAACATTACGCACATCGAGGCTCCCTCGTCAATAACAGTTCTACAAATATTCTTGTTCTCTACAACAACTTGGATTTGAAATGCTAACTGAGGAGGTAACCTTGGAATGTGATCTTCCAGGTCAAAGATTATCAAATTCGTATATGTGGGATCGATTCCACCAATGGCCTTTAACAGTGCCTTACGTTGAGCATGAAAACTTTGAAGGACTTCAAGAGATGGCATCATGGAGGGTGCTTGTGCAAGGTCTTCTACAATACTGTAGTTTTGCGCAGCACACGCATGAGGATTAAAGGCATACTTCCGAACAATGCCCTTTGGAGGAGGGTAGAGAACTGTATCGAGACCCGATTGTTCGAGATGAAGAGGACCATTGCGAGGTGAAGTTGAGGGAGGCATTTGAACCAACGAAGGTGGAAATTCGTCAACTTTCTCCTTTGAAGGAGAGTAATCTTTGGAACAAGTTGTTATTGCAATGTCATTCTTTTTAGAATCACCAGTACACATAAGGACATACAAAGTGGTGGAAGAAGAAGGTTGGTCATGAATGACCAATTGGTCTTGTTGTTGAGAAGGGAAAGGTTGTGACAAAACGACAGGTGTGGGAGGCTTCCCGGTCCCTTGACGGAACTTAGTGACCTCGACACGTCTTGGAAAATATTTTGTGTAGTGATCATCACCACAGATCAGGAAACGATATCGAGGTTTACGCTTATCCTTATCATCAGCAGGTTGCGTTTTGGGTTTTTTGGATGGAGGATTATTAATTTTATCCTCCTTGTTGTTACCCTTTCCTTTTTTAGATTTATTTTTACCGGCATGGGTAGACTGAACTGAATTAACCTTAGAAGTTTTGACAGTGGAAGGAGTAGGAGTCGGAGCATGTTGAACATTAGAAGCATTAGATTTGGGGTTGGTGTGAGGGACATGTGTGGATTGAGCGTCAACATGGAAGGTGTCAATCACACCATCATTAGCATGAGAAGTTGTTGGGGTTGTGGAGGTAGGGGTGGTAGAAGGGAGAGGAGCATTAGGGATCAAGTCTTAAAGTGTGCTCGTTTGCAAATAAACGAGATCTAGGTACTAAGAACGACTAATCGCCTACTCTTCAGTGACAACTCCACCCATGGAAACATCACGGGCGATTTTATTGATGAGTGATTTGGTGAACCACTCAGCCAATAACTGATCAAGAAGGTCAATTTTGATCAAACATCATCTTCTTCTCCACTCATGAATGTGATCAGAAATATGAGTGGTAGAAGATTGCTTAAAGGAACTCAAAATTTTGGTTCTTGTCTCGTATCAAATTGGAAATTGGTAATGTGTGAGGAAATCCATGGCTAGGGTATTAAATTCGTGAAAGAAGCCTCGCAGTAACTCTATGTACCATTTTTCTACCAAACCCGTGAGAGTTCGCTGGAAGAGTCATAACCTAATGGAGTCGTCAATCAATGAGTTGGATGAACACCAAAGGTGAAAAGTCATAACATGATTGTTTGGATCTTCTCCCAGTCGACCATCAAACTCGGGAATGTTGGACGGTAATTTGGCCGGTATGATGGGCCAATGGGGAGAATGTAATATAGGATCATTCAAGATCCTAGACAAGTCGGGTAAATCCAAAGTGGCTAGAAAAGGCAATTGTCTATTCACTTGAGGATATTGGTGACTTTGGGGAGGAAGTCTCATTGGTATGCCAGTAGGACTGTAAGCAGTCTGCATGTAAGTAGAAAGTCTTGACAGATTCGGTTGGGGAGGGTTTTGAGGCATGTAGCTTGCAGGGTTGGGTTGATTTGGAATGTTTCCTTGGGAAGGAACATTCGATTGGAAGTTTGGACCCCAAGTAGGATTCAGGGAACCTGGATACAGTTGGCCGAGATTGGGAGGTACAAAAGAGTTAACTTGAGGATGTTTCCCCCCAAATGGTTGTGTATTTCCTCGGAGAGGAAGAATCCAAGGTTGAGTTTGTAACACAGGTGTAGTTTTCCCATAAACCAGGTTATGGGTGCCAACTTGGGGTTTCCCCCTGAATTGAGGTTGGGCCCCAAATTGAGGTTGTACACCAATATAGGGTTTCCACCTTACCTGAGGTTGTGCCCCAAATTGAGGGTGTGACCCAAATTGAGGTTGCCCCCAACTTGTGGTTGTGCCCCAGTCTGACGTTGTCCTCCAAAAGGAATCTGAAAACCAGAAGTGATAGATGGACTAATGCCCCAAGTGGGTTGGAGCCACTAGGGCCGGGATAATTATCGCCTCGAAACAAAGGTGGAAAAGGGACGTACGACCCTCTAGAGGGATTCTAGGCAGATGTGGAAACAAATCCAACAACAACATTATACCCAGGAGGAATAAAAAGTATTTTCCCTCCGGACGGATTCTGGGTAGGGATGGCGATGGAAGTATTCAAAGCGTGGTACCCAGGGGGAAGTGACCAAATAGGTATAGATGGAGGTGGTGTTCCAATGGGATCTTGATTAACCACCACATTCCTGGTAGGAATAGTCGTAGCGTGTGGAACCATAGTAGAATGGGCCATCTAGAGAGAAAGAGTCGAGCGAGGACCAACTAAGTGTGTGTCTGGAACGATGGTGATATTGTTGGATGTACTAGAAAAATGGTCTAAAGGTATCATGTAGGTAATAGACGTTTCAGGTAGTTGTGATATTATAGGTGAATTAGGACTCACCCCTAAGTTGTCGTAAAGCTCACGCACAATGCGAGGCAGGGTTCTAAATTATTCACTAGAAATAGGGGGATTCTCTACTCCAGGGCCTATATGAGGTCCAATCGGTGCTCTAGAAGTTTCAACAACAAATTCTCCTGATGAATTCATCTGGAGAATACATCTCTTGTATCTAGTATACAATAACGGAGTTGGAGGAAGTCGGAAAGCCTCTATAGAATCGAAAATAATTCAGAAATCCTCTAAAGAGTTAGAACTTTCCATTTGTGAGGTTTCGTTGTTCTAGACTGCTCTCTGCTCGAGAGAGCCCTCTGGTGAATTAAGAAGCAAAGGGAGGTAACCTTCTGGATCTTCCGGGGTAGCCCTTGCATCCTACGTGAACAACGTGGAGGGTCAATGTTGGCCGAACCAAATATTTTATGGAAAAACTCTATGGCCAACTACAGAAACAAACAACACTCACTAATAAAATCTAGAAATCAAACCAAGCAAACAAACCTTCTTATGTCGAAGTCGCTTGTTGTTGATAAAATCCAATGCCTCAAATTCAATACAAGAAGGGGCCAGGATAGAGTGGGTGGAAAATTTACGTTGACGACCTACTTAACGGACTTACACCCTGATGCAATCTCCCACACATAATCGTGGGTATACCTTCCAAGGAGCCCAAGTGAGTCTGGCCAACGTCGATTCAAAGTACCGTGGAGACTTGCCCCTCCACAGTCACCTCGTGTAGGACCCTAAAGAGATAGGCTACTAAGGTTACCAAGTACAACAGTGATGCCTGGGGAAACAGTCGACAGTCTGATCCACGTGCAAAGGTAAGGTATCTATCCTGAAATCAACTCGAAAGGCTTCCACTCATAATTGTGGGTATACCTTAAAGTGACTCCTGTAATATGTGCAATCTCTACACCAAGACCAACAAATCAGGGTGAGTAACTCTGCCAATCTTAATGCGACCTCAGGTTTGACCCTTGTGTGAGAAGGGCTTCCTAAGACAAAATGTTGCAAGTGGATTTGAACACTCCCTATCACAATATGCTACATTGTGTTTTATTATTTGGAGACTGTGCCTCACAACCTATTCCAAAGCGCTAGCTTAGCAAATGTTGGTGAGAAGAGTTTCTAGAAAATAAAAGTTACTAATAAATTTTAAAATTACGCAGTGTTTTAGAGGTTGTTGTTTACTCAAGAGAGAGATGGAAATGAAACCGATGTCATACGAGACCTTCACCCAATAATATGCAAGAAGAGATTAATGATGCAATCTTTCAGTTCAATGAACTCTAATTACAGTAAGGAGAAGGTATTTCTTTGGAAGCACGAAAGCTACGAAATGCAATTTCTTTTTCTTGAATGAACACAATTCCAAACAATCATAAGCTATCAAATTTCCCAATTTGATCTCTTTTTAAAAAAAAATCGAATGCAAAAAATTTCTTATGAGCGATTACTAAAAAGAATAGATGACTTTAATTCTTCCTTTCCAAAACCAAATCAGAGGTATAATGAAGAAAGGAAAACGTAATCAAAGAAAATGAATACACTCAACACAATACCCAAATCGAACTTTTAATGAAAATAGAAATGAAGATGACAAGAAAGTGTTTCGCCAAATGTAAATGAAAATATCTTTCAAATCAATAAGAAATCCAAAAAATGTAAAACAATCCAAAAACTTGATCAAATCAAAGACATTTTATCAATCAAGTACTCATATCTAGATCTAGATATTATATCCTTGTTGACAAAAATCAAGAAGAAAAAAACTTGCCAAATGATAAAGAAAGACTTTCAATCCCTGAAAACCAATCAACAGAAAGTCTTAAACTCAGAAAACAATCAGATACTGGTACCAAAAGTTCATCCCAGGTGATCAAAGAAAATATGGATGACAGAAGACAAAAAGGCCTAAACCAACAAATCCTATAGGAAACGTCGCAGCTCAGCATTAAGGTACAATGCGGTGAAATCAGGTTGTCGTAGGCTAGCTATGGGACAGAATGCGGCGATTCCGGACTGATTTAAACAGGAAGGATGCGGCGATCAAGGAACTTCGCAGGCTGTATATGGGGTACATTGTGGTGATCTTTGTAAATAAGGAAAAAATGGACAAAGGACAAAGAATCTAAATGAACTTTCAGACCCAGGGAGTCCAGATGGATCACCCACAAACTCAGAGACTGGATTAAAATGAAAGGAGGTAGGATAAATGCAAATAGACAGCAAAAAAACAAAAACAACTCATCTCCCCAGTATGGTCGCCAATTTTTTTATTGGATTAATCGGTAAATGCGGATATAAATTGATCTCCCTAGATCCACCTAGATCTAGAACAAAACAAGACAGGACATGACGCTTTCCCTAAGATCTAATCATTGAATTTACTATCAAACAAGAGATGAGCGACATACTGTTTAAATATCGCTTCCTTGTATCTTTGTTGTCCTTGCTCTACTCCGATGTTCCTGTGATATTGGATCTACAAGGGAACACAAACCAACCAAAGTGAAAGAAAAAATAGTATACTCAATGAAAACGTATGCATGTGATCAAGGAATCATACAATAAAACGAGAATGGTTTTATGGGAAAGAAACATGTCGTTGCATTATACTAAGTAAAAGTGGAAGATACAACCAAAAATCCTTGATGTTGCAAGGTCCCCTTTCAATGGCCCTTTGCTCCAACACACACACTTGCTCCAAACTTGCATGAAGAAGATCCACAATGACTTGATGAACCAAAATGAAGCCATCAAGCATGAACTGAAGTAGAATTCCTCATACAATTCTTAGCCTATTCAACCTTCATTAACCTTATCCTTTTCCATGAGAAATCCCTCTTTATATAGGGGAAAGAGAGATGGTTAAAGATATTAGAATGATCCCACCGAATCAGAGAAACGAGTAAGATCCCATCTATTCGGAAGCCACCTCATCTTCTAGAACTTTCGTTAAGATCGACCTTTTCTTAGTCTTTTAGAATCATCGCACCCTGGCTATAGGACAGCCTGCAGAGACGTCGCAAACCAGTTTCAGGTCAGAGGGCGACAATCAAGCATAGTCGCACCCTGCATATAGTGCATCATGTGACAATATTCTTTAATAGGGTTTTTGAGAAGAGAAATCCAATCACTTTTCTCATGAAAGAAGGCTCTTTTGGGAACATGAACACATGTTGTAAAAGGATCATTGGGGTGACCAAAATAATGTGTAATAGTGAGTGATGAAAAAATGCTTACTGTTAGCCAACAGTGTATTAGTTGATGAACAACACACAGTTAATATTTCTTAAATACACACATAGTAGAAATTTTCATTATTTTCTTCAGTAAAAGTTTAACCAGACTCTTTAGGAAAGAGGTAAGATAGGGTGTCACCCTTAAAAGTCCTTTAAATGTGGTTTTTTTTTACACGACTCGTCCATGAGCCCAAGCAGGTCGAGTGTTGTAACCATGCTCTGATACCAATTTGTAACACACCTGACCCCTTAATGCTCTTTTAAGGGGTGGGGCATCATAATTTCATTTTCCTTAACCTAACTCCGGGATTTCTATCACATTCTTCTTGTCCAGGAATTTACAACCTCTGCCTCCATGCTCAAAACCGATCTGAGAACTGGTAGATATACCTCTCCCAAGTCTTTCGGAGTGCCAAGTCTATGGACTATTCGATTCTTACACCACGCATCCACAAAACATCAACGGTTCTGATTTACTTCAGGACTCTACACTTCAGCAAATTCCAAAGTACTCGCAAACGAAAACCTCTGAAGTGAAATCCTTCCCGACTTTCAGATATCCTAACACGCGTCCTCCACTACTAACATTTACGATGAACTTCGTCTCTTCTACCTATTACACCTACTTCCTTCTGGTGTTTTAAACCTCCAGAGTACAGGATCTGGTGCCATGTGTCTCCCGGCACCAACGGCTGGGATGGACTCTGGCACTTTGGGCATTTTGGACTCTCTACAATACTACACCCTGAATCCTCCAGAATTGCGAAGTCCCAGACTCCCGGAGTTTCGGTCACTTCACCAACCACTTTGGCTAGATGGACACATACCATGGGCTAACATGTGGAAGGGCTAGGGGTGACACATGTCACGTTCCAATAGGTATATAGGGCATGTGATACGCACGAATCCAGGTGACACGTGACACATGTATCATGGTTCCATGTCACCTTGGTGATGTCGGCTTGTCACATCACCCAAAATGACAACCTTCTAACATCCCTCATATCTCACAGACGAGATCCAGCCACGTAGATCCATAGATCCACGGCTCACATTATTTCATGACTCTAGCCTTCAAGAGTTTTGTAATGAAAACTCCACTTTTCCCTCAGAGTTGGTTAGCATCTAGCTGACCACATCCTAGATCAGACGGTTAGGAAACATCCCGAAGTGTCCTCGAATCGAAGGCACACATCACTTTAGGATTCAGAGCTTATCAACACACCACACCCCAAATTCCTCGGAGTGCCCTAGTCTCTGGACTCAAGGATCTAGCACCATGCGTCCCCTCTATATCGACGGTTGAGAGGGATCCCGAAGAATCTGAGGATCAAAATTCCTCATTACTTCGTGGCTCCAGCCTTCAGGGGTTTTGTCTTTTCTCCTTCTCCATTCTCCCAAAGAAGGACTTTGTTAAAGTACCATGTGTGAGTCCCTCCTCCTGAATGATCGGACAGTAGGCGGGGCTCCTAACGATCTCCCCCAAATCTACAGCTCTCCTTTACTTTGTAACTTTGGCATTCGGGGAGTTTGACGCTATGGCATCTTCATTCTCCCAAAGTGGTACTCCACCGAAGTCACCTCGGTGTAGATCTAACGATTGAGGAAACCCCCAAACATTCTCGATCGGTGGCTTGTGCTACTTCACGATGGGGAGTTGGATCCCGGTTTAGTCGGGAAGATAGGTTCTTCTAACCACTAGGGAAACTGCCCAACGTCAGTCGACCTTACAAGTAACCGTGACTCTTGGTCACCTTCGACCGGTTTGTGACTATTTGGGCCGACAATACTCCAAATTCCTAGACTTCCAGAGCTTCAAAGTCAGAATGATTTAGCTCCCTTAGGCTTAGCCTAAGGTTCCTAGGTGTTGGTCATATGTGTCCTCCCGAATGGATCTTGTCCACTCATCTTTCAAACGAAAGGATCTTCCATTTCGAGACTTAATTCTTGCTATCTTTCCTGAGCTTCATCATGAAAGTCTTAAGGACTTGGGCATGATATCTCGGTCGCAAAACAAGGAGTCTGAAGGAGATATCCTCTTCAAATCGATAGGGTCAGATTGATGCATTGCTTTCTATCCCATCCCTCCTACAGGTTTACGTCCCGAGACATCTTGAAGGCCAAACTAGGGCATATAGACGATCAATCAGAAATATAAGTCCACAAAAAGGTAAATTCATACACGTAACTTGATCATTCAATGCAGAGACCATTCATAGATGGATAAATACATGTATTCGGCCATTATTCCATTTCAATGCACAAAGTATGAAAACACTTATCAGAACCAGACGACGTGATGTGACTGCTGAAAGGGGTGCCTGTTTCCACCCAACCATAGGCTTAGTCACTCCTAACGGATTTACCACTGGCCACCCCCGAGCTATACCACGATGCCCTAAGATAAAATCCTTTCTTACGGCTCAACAACAATTAGGGATGGAGGTTACTTTCCTCCTCCTGGCTCAACAACAGTTAGGGACGGACGTTACTCTCCTCCTCCCACGGGATCTTGGCAGCGGGTTTTCTCTATACCAAGCAAGGAGGCCTGCATGATTACTTCCTCAGTCACTCAGCACCCTCATTTATCATCTTGTATCATAACCCTACTATCCACATCATGTGACCAGAACATGCTCATTCCTCAGTTCTTCCTCGAACCCGAGAGCTCAAATATCTCGTCTCTTCACTCTTCACAGGTCTTCCTCTGCCCACCATGCCTTCCTTTCTTGCCTTCCTCATCAATATTGTGTGTGGACCAAGTTCCCCAGTCTGTGGTCAGGTCTAAAATCCTTACAGATGGATGCTCTACCCCATCCCCTCATTAAATATTAAGGAGGTCTTCCCACCTACCAATCTAACTGGTAATTCATTCCTAGGTCAGAGGATTGTTCTAGTCCTAAGGAATTAAATCCAGCAAAGTACTGGTTTCGTGGGGTTTATCTCAACCATTCCTGGTTCGGCACACCATCTCTTTCATAGCATCTATGGTCTCTTTTGGAAAACCCCCCTTTCAGCAGTTATGCAACACTTATCCATTTCCTATTAATAAAAAAAATTACATTCATTGACCTTTTATACAAAGGTCCATCAAATCAAACATTCACACATATCGA
>ML849774.1:16724-32469 GCA_009831015.1 Picea engelmannii
TTCATTCTTCTTTTGTGTGCATGTGAAAATCGGGGTTTCAGATTTGGGTAGAAGGTTAAAAGTTAAGTCTTGAGGGTCATGATCTGCGTATAAGTTTAGAGCCCTAGCTTATTAGTCCGTAGGGTAGAATACCCCACAACAGGCACCCTCATCAATAATTGTTCTACAAATGTTCTTGTCAGTGACAACATCTTGTATTTGAAATGCGAGCTGAGGGGGTAACCTTGGAATGTGATCTTCCAAGTCAAAGATTATTAAATTTGTATCTGTATGGTCGATTCCACCGATATCTTTTAACAGTGCCTTCCATTGTGTAGAACAACTCTGAAGGACTTCGAGGGATGACATCATGGATGATGCTTGCGCCATATCCTCTACAATACTGTAGTTCTGGGAAGCACATGCATGAGGATTGAAAGCAAACTTTTAAACCACACCCTTGGGAGGAGGGTGAAGGAATGTATCGTTATTCGGTCGTTCGAGATGAAGAGGACCGGTGGAAGGTGGAGCTGAGGGAGATTGTTGAACCAACGAAGGTGGTATATCATCAACTTTATCCTTGGAGGAAGAGTAATCTTTGGCACAAGTGGTAAGTGTGATTTCATTCTTCTTTGAATCACCGTTACACATAATTACATAAGAGGTAGTGGAGGAAGAAGGTTGATCATGGATGACCAGTTGAGCCTGTTGTTGAGAAGGGAAATGTTCAGACAAGATGATAGGTGTAGAAGTTTTTGGAGTCCCTTGAAGGAACTTTGTGACCTCGGCATGTCTTGGACAGTCCTTCATGTAGTGATCATCACCACAGATAAGGAAAGGATAGCAAGGTCTTTGTTTGTCCTTATCATTAGCAGGTTGTGACTTGGTCTTGTTGGATTGTGGGTTGTTATTTTTATCCTCCTTATTCCTACCCTTCCATTTTTTAGATTTATTCTTACCGGTAGAATTCGATTGAACAATGTTCACGTCTAAAGTTTTACCGGTGGGAGGAGTGGGCATCGGAGTAGTTTGAACATTAGAAGCATGGGATTTGGGAGTGGTGTGAGAGGATTGCACGGATTGAGGTTGAGAATGAAAAGTACCTATCACACCATTAGCAGCATGAGAAGATGCTAGGGTTGTTGAGGTGGTCATGGTAGAAGGATGAGGTGCGTCAGGGAGAAGATCATAAAGAGTACATGTTTGTGAATAAACGAGATCGAGGTACTAGGAACGAATGATCGTCTGTTCTTCTGTGACAACTCCACCCATGGAAATGTCTTTAGATATGTCATTCACGAAGGATTTCATAAAACATTCTGCCAATAACTAATCAGGGATATCAAGTTTGATTAAACATCGTCTTCATCTCCACTCATGAATGTGATCAGAGATATGAGTGGCTTTATTTTTCTTGAAATAAGTCAAAATCTCGGTTCCCATTCGTAACGGATTGGAAATCGGTAGTGAGTGAGGAAATCCATAGCTACGGTATTAAAGTCGACAAAGAAGCCTCATGGTAATTCTATATACCACTTCACGACTGAAATCATGATAATTCATTCAAAAAGACGTAACTGAACGGAGTCATCCATCAAAGAGTTGGATGAACACCATTGAACTTAGGAATATCTGATGGTAATTTGGCCAGTATTACAAGCCAGTGAGGAGAGTGATGGATAGGGTCATTCAAAATCCTAGACAAGTCGGGTAGATCCAAAGTGGCTAAAAAGGGTAACTGTCTACTCACATGAGGGTACTGGTGACTTTGGGGAGGAAGTCTCATCGGTATACCAGTAGGACCGTAAGCAATTTGCATATGATGCGAAGATCCTAGCATATTCGGTTGTGGAAGTGGAGGTAGATATCCCATGGGGTTGTATTGATTAGGGATGTTCCCTTGGAAAGGGACACTAGATTGAGCATTCGAAACCCAAATGGGATTGGAAGTCCTGGGGTATGGTTGGCCCGTACTAGGGGGTATGAAAGAGATGAATTGAGGTGGTTATCCCCCAGTCAATTGAGTATTACCCTAGGTAAGAAAATTCCAATACTGGGCCAAAGTTGTCAGTATGTTCTGTCCATAGGGTGGGGTGGGTGGGGGTTGTCCTCCAACCAGAGTTTGTGTCCCAATTGGGGTTTGACCTCTAAATGGGGGTTGATATTGGCCCCTTGGGTTGAATTGTCTGCCAATGGGAATATGATAATTAGGTGTGAAATACTAAGTAATGCCAATAGGGTCGGGTCCTCTGGTCAAAGGTGGATAAGACCCTCCGAAGGGGGGGATGGGGAAGTGTCAAAATGAAACCGACAATAGGATTATTCCCGAAAGGATTAAAAACTCCATATGCTCCAGATGGAACCTGAGTATGGATAGGGATAGCAGCATTCAATGAATTATACCCAGGAGGAAGCGATGGGGAAGGTCTAAGTGAAAGAGGTGTGTCAATGGGAGCTTGGATAGCCACTGTATTCCTGGTGGGAATAGTCGTAGCATTTGGGACCATTGTAAACTGGGCCATATTAAGGGGGATGGTTGAATTAGGATCAACTAATGGGGTGTCTGAACCAACGAACAGATAGGAAGTTGTAATGGGAGAATGATCTAGGGGTATCGTGTCTTCAGCAGGCGTTTCGGGTAACTCGGGTATGACAAGTATATCATCACTTGACCCAGCTCCGAAAAGATCCTGTCTAGATATGTCAGTATTCCAAAATGGATCTTGGCCTTCAGGACCTATGAAAGGTTCGGTTGGTAGTCCAGAAGTTTTAACAACAAGATCTCCAGATGAATTTAGCCAAAGAATACATCTCTCAAAATCGTGAGGAAGTCAAAAAGACTCTAGAGAGGAATAAATTCAAAAATTGTCTAAAGAGTCAGTTCTTTCCACTCGTGGAGTGGCAGTGTCTTGGACCTCACTCTGTTGAGGAGAGCCCTCTGGTGGATTAGTAGGAAAGGTTTGAGAAATTTCCAGATCTTCCGGAGGTAGGCCTTGCATTCTACGTGAACAGCATGGAGGGTCAATATTGCCCGAACCAAAAACTTTGCAAAAAAAATCTATGGCCAACTATGACAACAAATAACACTCACTAATAAAATCTAGAGTTAAAACCAGACAAACAAAACCTTTTTATTTTGAAATCACTAGTTGGTGATGAAATCCAACGTCGTGAGACTGAAATAAGAAGGGGTTGGGCTAGGGTGAAAATTTTATGTTGATGATCTACTTAACAGACTTACACCATGGTGCAAGCTCCCACACATAATCGTGGGTATACCCTCCAAGGAGTCCGAGTGAGTCTGGCCAACGTCGATTCCAGGTACCATGAAGACTTGCCCCTTCACAGTCACCTTGTGTAAGACCCTAAGAAGATAGGCTACTAAAGTTACCACAAACAATAGTGATGCCTGGGGAAACAGTCGACAATCCGATCCACATGCAAGGGTAGGGTATCGAGCCCAAAATAAACTTGAGAGGATTCCACTCATCATTGTGGGTATACCTTCAAGTGAACCCCATAATACATGCAATCTATACACTGAGACCAACAAAGCAGGGTGAGTAACTCTACCAATCTCAATGCGACCTCAGGTTTGACCCTTGTGTGAGAAGGGCTTCCCAGGACAAAATGTTGCAAATGGATTTGAACACTCCCTATCACAAGATACTATTGTGTTTTTTTTGCTTTGGAGAGTGTGTCTCATTGCTTATTCCAAATATCTAGCCTAGCTAATGTTGGTGTAAAAGATCCCTAGAAAATAAAAGTTACTACTTGAGTTTTAAATTTCACAATGTTTTTAAGAGGTTGTTGTTACTCAAGAGGTAAACAGGTGTAATATCCCTAGGTTGAACCCAATTGTAAATGTAAATGCAAATGTACTTAAGCTAGTGAGTTGTTTTATATATTTTGACATGCATCTTCCATGGTGTAGTGCGTGTATGTACCGTGCAGTAAAATGATGAATTGGGCACGTTCCAAGATACCGCGCGCAGCCTATTAAGTGTGGGCGATATAGAGGCCAGGGAGCCTTGTGTATTTGATATGTTTTATAGGCTGGTGAGCCAATATTATAAGCTAGGATGCTTATGTTTTGATTAGGCTGAAGAGCCTAGATGTTAAAGGCCAGTGCACCTATTTTTGTACATATCTCATATTTAATGTAAAATACATCGTTGCGTGCAGACCGACCATGATAAAATAGATGGGGGACTAAACTCCATTAGTTAGGGAAAGGGAAGGGGCTAAGTTAAGGAATACTATATTAATATTTCTTTAAAGTATAAAGTATGGATAATTATGTTATCCTAAGTTCTAAAGTTGGAGGCAAGTGGGCCAAAGTAGCTTCCAACATGACAAGTGGCAAGTGGGCCAAAGTAGCTTCCAACATGACAAGTGGCAAGTTGGGGGCATGCATACATATTGTTGGGACTTAGCTCATTTTCAAAACTTCCCCATCATTCGAACCATCATCTTTCCCCTGATTCACCCATCACTAAGATATACAGTCAAACATCCAGGAGTATTGGCAACCATTGAGCTATCATTGTATCTTCATGACTTTACCTGAACCCATATCCAAAGCCTTCTGTTGGGTAATTATTAGCTTGGAAGTGGGATTGAAGAAGTGGGTTGTCAGGCTTGTGGGATATTTAAGAGGTAGGTTGTTAGGCCTGTGAGCAATTCTCTAGGTGAGAGAATTGTTGGGAATTGATTTCCCGAAGGTGTCCAACCACGCAGGGCTCTGAGATTTCCTATCCGGCATGTTGTTGAAGCCCTAAAAGGGAAGTGGGGCAGCCGAGGGACTATTGAGCAGAGAAGGGGTATACTTCCTTGGGTGGGATAGGCATGTGGGGAATGAGGGATTGTAGGCTGTTAGTTGAGTGAGCACCTAAGACGGAGTCTTTCCTATTGTTCATGAGCCTTTGGCCTGGTTAGGAACCCCTTTACCCAGGTGGAGTTTAGTCCTAGCTTAGGGGTGACTCACTGCTGAGAATGATGAACAATGTGGTCTAAGGATGGGAGGTTCGTGGAAGGTATACACGTAGTTGGTGATATTCTCACAAAGATAAGTGTCAATTGTGTGATTAATTTACATGCTGCATTGTTATTCATGTGTTATTTTTATGGGTTTATCCTATGCATGATTATATTTGTATGTATGCTTATGGGTATTGCATGTATATGTTTACTACTATTTCAGTGTGAATTCATGCATTTACATAGTGTATTTGTATGTTCATGTTTTATATATTAAGCTTCCGCAAGAGTTCTGTGTGTGCATATGTTTTAATTGCATGCAATTAGAAAATTATATGTGAGATAACTTAGTTAATATGTTAAGTGTGTTATAGTATGTTCCGCAAAGAGAATGGATGTGTTCTTCGATGTAGCATGGCCGAGCATGAATGGTCGGGGACGTTACAAATTGGTTTTTAAGCATGAAAGAGTGTTTAGGAGTAGCATGGTATGGCCTATTGAAGGCTGGGAATGTTACTCAGACGTTTTCAGAGCTAAGTAAAGTGTCTGAGGAGTGGCATGTCCTAGCTAGTGTGAGGTCGGGGTGTGTTACAAATTGGTATCAGAGCTTTGGTTTTCAACACTGAGCCTGAATGGGCCGAGAACGTTGAGTGGAAGCAAAATGTCACATAGGATTTATTTCGAAGTGGCCAAATTTCATTTGTAGAGTGTCCGTGGAAAAAAGTAACAACAATTGGGTGGAAATGGGGAAAAGCCCCAATTTATGTGATTGAATTCATGAGAAAATGGAGAAATTCGGTCAACTAATGAAATATTACTGATTTAATATCTGTTGTGGAAAATTCAAATCTGGAATTGGTTGAATTTGAAGTTACAGTGAAGCCATGATAGATGTAGTGGAATTCACAAGGATTTGATGCACATAAAGGTGAATGTACACAGGTGGGCGCACCAAAAATGCATGATGTGTAGTGGAAAGCATGTGATAGTTAAAATTTGGCACTGCATGGAAAGATAATGGCATGTTGGTGCACACGCTAAATTTCGGTACCGTGCGGAAAATTTTAGCGTGCAGGTGCGCACGGTAAATTGTGGTGCCACGCGGAAGAATATTGTGTGTGGATGCACACTCTAAAGTTAGCATTGCGCGGTGTACACACACATATAATGGTGCACATGGTGTGCCCAGCATTGCAAAGCACAGAGGAGTTTGGCTGATATGTGCATAGTACGAGTATAATTTGTCTCACGACAGTGTAATCAATGGTGCACGTAGATAATTGTGTGCGGTGGGAGCATATTGAACTTTGGCATGGTGCCATGCATAGAGAAAAATGCATGTGGAATATCAGTGCGTGATACCAAAACTGTGCGCAGTGGATATTGGCGCGCAATGCAAAAATAGTGCACGCAAGTTATTAGCATGACGGAAGGGAAATGATTAATGGTTATAGGTGTGTGGAAGAACAATTTACCTGGTGGTGTTGTTGTGCACGATAAATATGGGTGTACAGGATGAATTTTTTTGTGCGCGAAATCGATTGGAAGGCGAACAACAACAGAAAACCAACGAATTTTCGTGATGTTTTATACTATTTGAACGTCATCTTTCTTTTTGCAGTGCGTTTTTGAGGACTCTCTCGTGTTACTTGGTATATCTATAGAAAACTTTGGCTAGATTAGGTTTGTTTTGGGGTTTGTTGCAGAATGACTGGAGGAACGGAGTTGACTTTTGGACTATGCAGTCTGCAATGAACGATGTATTGTCAGAAAATTGAACTATCAAGAGGAGAAGGCTAATTAAGGTGATGTGTCTGAGTTTAATAGAAAATTTTCATGGTATTAACAAAAAAAGAAACACACGACCCCATCGAAGCATTATTTAAAATGAATTCAGAGTTGGTTTGAGAAGAAATAAATATAGCCTAAATTGCTAAGCCGAAAGAATTTCAGAGATAAATTATGGGTTTTATATTCTTCTGATTTAGACAGATGATAGTGAAATATAAGCCTACAGGAAACATATAATATAAAAGAAAACAATACACATATCACCACCAGTCAGAGTCTTTTCTTAAACCATCCAAAATCCGCTACTGCATTTTTTTATATTCTTTTTAATTCCAAAATTACAAAAAGTCTTCCTGCTGAGAGGACAGGATTCCTTTTCCACTTTTTCTTCCTCGAGATAATATATATATATATATATATATATATATAGAGGAATTATTTGTATAATTTGAAACGCTCGGAGCTCCTCATATAGCTAAAAATAGAGGTAAGTTGCAAAAAGGGAATGATTTAAAATAATAGTTACCACCTCTGGGGCCCTTTTTCCTCTTCTACCAACTGTCCAAAATTCATTGAAATGTACTTAATTTTAATTTGAGGACTCATTTCATCTTAGCAATCTCCTCCTTTAAAGAATCTAACTAGACCGGTTGATTCTCTCCACCACTTTCAGCTATTTCAACTGTGGATTCCTTCTTCTTCCGCTTGCTCCTTTTCTTCTTAGCAGCTCCCTTGTTGATGACTAGATCACTCATAGTGGGATTCAACCTGACTTCCAATTGTGAGTCTATAGCTGGATCTGTTTGGAATTTAGTTGCTAGAATGTGTGAACTTACCCTTTCCTCCTTACTCGTGGGGAAATCTACCATGTTGCCTAAATAACCAGTCTCACTGGATGTAGCCTTGTCCATGTACCTCAGTTTTGTGGACACTGAAATTCTTTTACAGAGATCAGAAGGTTGAGAAAATTTGGAGATTACTCCATTTATGAATAAGATAATTCTCCATGCTTGAGAATTGGTAGTTATAGAACCCCAATCATGAAGCATAGACAGACTTACGTCCAAGTACGTCGGTTTTCCATGCTCGACAATCCATTTCAAATGATTATATTTTGAGTTCATTACATGGCGGCGTTCAGCTAATGTCACATGGTTGGGAAGTACCGAACGAGTGAAACGGGGTGATCAGACTAGCCGTCGCCCATCCCATGAGTGGTGGTTTTGACATATTGAAGCACGTGACATCGGAACTTTGGCAAAGGTAGTTTCAGCAAACCGCCTTTCACCTGATGTATCTCTGGAGGTGCCACGCGTCTGTTTTAAAAACCACGATAGTTTTCCCGATTCTCAAAACTATCGAGCTTCAGTAATGAGTTGAGAAGGTTGAAGTTTAGTTTAATATATATATATATATATATATATATATATAAGCAGAGGTACTCAGGGAAAGAGTGTTATGACAAAATATTTCAGAAGATGATCAAAGGCCAAGACTACAAAAGGTTAAGATATATATATAATAAGCAAAGGTACTCAGGAAAAGAGTGCTATGACAAAATATTTCAGAAGATGATCAAAGGCCAAGACTACAAAAGGTTAAGGTATGAATCTTGGCGTAGCCATAAAGTCTTTGGAAGCCACTACAGGAAGTCCTCTCATGTTAGTCAAGTATTCAATGGAATCCGAATAGAGGAATAGATCAGGTAGTGAAGAAATTCGTGAAAGTTCATTCACTCCCAAAGAAACCAGTTATAGATTAAAGCAATACATGGGAGTCAAATATATTATAAAAGGAATTGACTACCTGAATGACAGTAATCAGATAAAGAAAGAGGCTTATTGCATATTGGATAAGGAGTGCATCATATCCATGGATTAGCTATGAAACTAGAGTAATGCTTCTCTTATGATCATCAGAGTGCGCAGTGAAAGCATGGTATGAAGGGAATTATTTACGGCATAATAGAATTGGATTGTGTAAGGCAGGTTGAAATCAGATTGGTCAAGGCAAGGGAAAGTAATAGGCAGCAAGAAAATCCAAGTACTGATATGATCAATTAAGGAAAGGATAAATCAAGCACCTCAAGAAGGAATTTGGTGTTAATTGTCCAAGGTTCCTTAGAAAACATGACTAGAAATAGAATGGTGTCGTGGAGGAATTGGATCAGAGGGATCCAAAAAATAAATGGATATTGAAAAATCCAAAGCCTATAAGACAACAAGATTGGAATCATAATTCATCCAAGTATGAGTTGGGATAGATGGATCCAGGAAATAAATAAAATATGAAGATTAATATCATCTTAGTATTTTGATGGGAAAACAAAGACAGCCAAGAGTGTTTTGGCTAAGAAGGTGCTCAGATCAGAAATAATCATGCACAATAATTATAGGGAAGATCATTTAAAGGTTCAGGAATCCAGGAGAATGGAAGACTTATGTGATAAACAAGAAAACGCGATACAGAAAGAAAGAAGTTGATGCAATTATTGTAGCAGCAAGTATTATATGGCTTGTTGGGACAGCCAAAGGGTGATAATACTTGCATGTTTGCAAGTGTTGTTGATAATGTTGTTGCACACAGATGGAACCAACATAATGCTAGAATATTGAATCATAAGGCTGATAAGGAAGCATAAGAGCTCCTATTGTCATCAACTAATCATGTAGCATTAAACTTGTTTAATGGAAACCTACAGGTAAGTATCCTTCTTTTGGAAATTATGTGTGAAATTGCCAAAGGGAAATTCAGGTAAGAATTTCCCAAAATGGGGATGTTACTACGTTGTATGGTATTGTTTAAGTGCATTGATAGGATTAAGTTACCACTAGGTGTGGTAAAGGCTAGAGGCATGTTATAGTTATCAAAGATTTTTAGCTTTTGAATACACACACTGACATAGTATCATGTCATGTTAATTTGGTTATGAGACAATAACCGTAGAAAGGAAAAGATAAGAACATGTTATAGGAATGATGCTAAGAAATCTAGTCATGTATGAGACCAGGACAGGGTTGTATATGGCAATGTATGGTTATAAAAAGGTTATGTGCCACATAAATACCCAATGAGCTTACTACTTTAAATAAAACTTGGACTGCAACCTTTTTGCTAACATTAATAAACAATATAGAATTGTATTCTTGGTGTAGTGTTCAGGTCGAAAAGGAAGGCATCCAAGAAATTGTGAAGACAATGGGAAGTGTGTGGATATGGGTCAAGACACTGGCCAGATTTCCAATTTATGGATGGTGAGATGCATGACTTAGATAAGGTTCATTATGAAAGTCAATGCAAAGGTGCATTGAGTAATTAGGCATTGAGAGTTGCACTCATTCCTGGTAAGTGATAGAGTTGCACTCATACATGATGGAATTGTATACTTAAATTCATTTTTGCAGAATGCATTTTGTGAGTGCATGTATATATTCTTTTGCATGAAAATAAGTATACTAATGTTTGAAATGTTGTTAACTCATAAAGTTGATAACATTTCAGGAACCGGTAAACATTGCAACAAGAAAGTTGCAAGTGAGTTGGTCACAGGAATAGTGACTATAGAAAACTTTTGTTCAGAAAATTGAAGAAATGAACTTATTGTTATTAATTATGCTTATGCATATGAATAGAATGATGAGTCATTCTATTTGGTTGAATTGTTGGTAATTGTGATTAAGTTTCTAGGTGCATGCAATTCTAAGATCATTGCATAAGGTGGCGTGCATGATGAATTATGATATACAGAAAATGCTGACAATTTGTTGGTTGTATGCAATATAAATAGAATTTCATATTTGGGAAAAGTCAAATTCATTTTGAAATTAATTTGATTTCTAAAATGGGATTTTTTATAATGCTCTCTCATGACAACTGCATGTGTGTGATGCAAATGAGATGATATTGATTAAAGTTGGAACTCCTGGAGCCATGGTGCTATGATACTTTCGTTCAGCCTGTACTGGAGCCCTGGAAGGGAGATTGAGCAGTCGAAGAACTGTGGAATAGTGAAGGTGCATACTACCTTGGGTTGTACAGGAATGTGGAGAAGAGAGAGACTGTTGGTGGGAGTGCTACCGAGATGAAAAGATAATGATTAAAGTGGGAACTCTTGGAGCCATGGTGCTCTGATACTTCATGTCCAGCCTGTACTGGAGCCTGGAAAGGAAGATGAGCAGTCGAGGAGTTGTTGGACAGTGAAGGTGCATACTACCTTTGGTTTACAGGCATGTGGGGAAGAGAGAGAGACCGTTGGTTGGAGTGTTGTTGAGGTTTGGTACCTTGGCCTAGACTATGTTGATATTGATTATGGGTCGTGGTTATCTTGGGAAGCCATTGTCCTGATGGAGTCAAATTCCATGCTTGGAAATGGTATGTTGTTGAGAGTTTATCAGCAGTGAGATATAAAGTTGGGTGGAATGTCATGGATCTACATCTAGTTGTTGCTTCAATGAAGTTTAATTGAAGCATGTAATAAGGAACAATGAGCTGAATTATTTCCTGAACTAGCTCTATGGAATAGAGAAATTGACTTTAAGTTGCAGTACGAGTACCAGAATTGGTGCCAAAAAGTAGAGCACCAAATGGGTGGCAAGCTTTCAATAGCTAAAGCTTGGAGACTTTAAAGATTTTGAATGGTACGTGGTACATGATGAACTAAGGACAGTGCATAAATAATGGGAGGGGATTGTAATATCCCTAGGCTGAACCCAAGTGTAAATGTAAATGCAAATGTACTTAAGTTGGTGAGTTGTTTTATATATTTTAACATGCATCTTCCATGGTGTAGTGCGCGCATGTACTGCGCAGTAAAATGATGAATTGGGCACATTCTAGGATATCGCGCGCAACCTATTAAGTGTGTGTGATATAGAGGCCAGGGAGCCTTGTGTATCTGATATGTTTTATAGGCTGGTGAGCCAGTATTATAAGCTAAGATGCTTATGTTTTGATTAGGCCAGAGAGCCTAGATGTTAAAGGCCAGTGCGCCTATTTTTGTACATATCTCATATTTAATATAAAATACATCGTTGTGCGCAGATTGACGATGATAAAAGATATGGGGAAATAAACTCCACTAGTTAGGGAAAGTGAAGGGGATAAGTTAAGAAATATTATATTAATGTTTCTTTAAAGTATAAAGTATGGATAATTATGTTATCCTAAATTATAAAGCTAGAGACAAGTGGGCCAAAGTAGCTTCCAACATGACAAGTGTCAAGTTGGGGGCATGCATACATATTGTTGGGACTTAGCTCATTTTCAAAACTTCCCCATCATTCGAACCATCATCTTTCCCCTGATTCATCCATCACTGAGATATACAATCAATCATCCAGGAGTATTAGCAGCCATTGAGCTATCATTGTATCTTAATGACTTTACTTGAACCTGTATCCAAAGCCTTCTGTTGGATAACTGTTAGCTTGGGAGTGGGATTGAAGAAGTGGGTTGTCAAGCCCGTGGGATATTGAAGAGGCGGGTTGTCAGGCCCATGAGAAATTCTCTGGGGATTGATTTCTCGAAGGTGTTGAACTACCATTGCAGGGCTCTCAGACTTCCTATCTAGCCTATTGTTGAAGCCCTAGAAGGGAAGTGGGGCAGTCGAGGGACTGTAGAGAAGAGAAGGGGCACACTTCCTTGGGTGGGATGGGCATGTGGGGAATGAGGGACTGTAGGCTATTAGTTGAGTGAGCACCTGAGACAGAGTCTTTCCTGTTGTTCATAAGCCTTTAGCCTGGTTAGGAACCCCTTTACCCGGGTGGAGTTTAGTCCCATATCAGGGGTGATTCACTGTTGAGAGTGATGAACAGTGTGTTCTAAGGCTGGGAGGTTCGTAGAAGGTTTGCACGCAGTTGGTGATATTCTCACAAGGATAAGTGTCAATTGTGTGATTAATTTGCATGTTGCATTGTTATTCATGTGTTATTTTTATGGGTTTATCCTATGCGTGATTATAGTTGTCTGTATGCTTATGGGTATTGCATGTATATGTTGCATGTGTATGTTTACTGCTATTTCAGTGTGAATTCATGCATTTACATAGTGTATTTGTCTATTCACGTTTTATATATTAAGCTTCCGCAAGAGTTCTGTGTGTGCATATGCTTTAATTGCATGTAGTTAGAAAATTATATGTGAAATAACTTAGTTAAGATGCTAAGTATGTTACAGTTTGTTCCGCATAGAGAATGGATGTGTTCTCCGATGTAGTGTGGCCCAGCATGAATGGTCGGGGACGTTACAAATTGGTTTTTGAGCATGAAATAGTGTTCAGGAGTAGCATGGCCTGGCCTGTTGAAGGCTAGGAATGTTACTCAGACATTTTCAGAGCTAAGTAAATCATCTGAGGAGTGGCATGTCCTAGCTGGTGTGAGGTCGGGGTGTGTTACAACGGGAATGAAACCGATGTTGTGTAAGACTTTGACCCAATAACATGCAAATAGAAATGAATGATGCAAATTTTCATTCAATGAATTCTATCTACAATAGGGAGAAGGTATTTTTATGGAACAATGTGAACTACGACGTACAATTCCTTTTCTTTGAATGTAATACCAAACAATCATCAACAATGTAATTTCACTATTCGTTCTCTTTCAATTTTTTGAATGCCAATATTTTCTGGATAAATGATTACCTAAAAGACTGAAAGACTTTAATTTTTTCCTTTCGAAAACCCAAACAGGGATGGAATTGAGAAAGGATAAGCAATCAATGAAAATAAAATACTCAACAAGCACCCAAATCGATCTTTCAATGGAGATAAAAATAAGAAATGACAAGAAAAATTTTCTTCAAATGTGAATAAAAATGGTGTTCTAATCATTAAGCAACCCAAAATGTGTGACCAACCTAAAAATTCAAATCCAATCGAAGATTTTTGATCGAGCAAGAACTCAAACACAAATCCAGAGATTATAACCTTGACGATAAAAATCAAAAACAAAAATTGGAAAAAGATCAAAAGAGAGGTGTTTGATCTCTGAAACCAATCAAGAGCAAGCTTAAATAGTCAGAAAAATTCAAGAACTAGCATTAAAAATCCTTTCCAGTTGACTAAAGAAAAGTTGGGTAACAACAAAGGCCAAAACCCAACCCCCCAAAAAATTCTCAAACGTCGCCGCAAGCTGGCAGTATAACACAGTGAAAAAATGAATAGTTTTCGCAAGCCAGAAATAGATAGAGTGCGGAAATCCCGCACTGAAATAAACCAGCAGGATGCGGAAATCAAAGGTTTCTACAGGCTATCTATAAGGTGCAATGCAAAAGTGTTTGAAAAATCAAGAAATTTTGAGAAAATGGCAAAGCATCCAAGTTGATTTTCAAACCCAAAGAGTCTAAAAGGATCTCCCATGGACTCAGAGACTGATTTCAAGTAAAAAGAATAAGTCAAAATAAAATGGCTAACAAAAAACCACGATCAAGTTGTTCTTCCCCAATGGAGTCGCCAATTTTGTTATTGGGTAAATCGGTAGATGCGGAGATGAACTAATCCCCCTAGATCCACCTGGATCTAGAACAAAACGAGATGGAGCAAACCGCTTTCCCTAAGCTGTGATCATTGAGTTTACTACCAAAGGAGGAATAGATAACATACCTTATGACTCGCTTCTTTATATCTTTGTTTTCCCTTCTTCACTTCAGTGCTCTTGTAATGATCCCAAGCCATTATGCAAGGATCATCACTGTTTTGGTGTCTTTTTAAAACTTTTTTTGAGTGAGGTATTTCGTCAAACACTTTGTTGATCTACCTTTTAGATGTTTTTATATGTGTGTATGCAGCAAATAACAGAAAGAGATAACCATGGAACATACCTCAACCATATGCAATAAGATAGACAATCCAAAACATCTCAATTCTTCTTTATTCATAAAATAAAGAAACCTGCTACAATGAAGATGTCGATCTGGAATGCTCAACTGATGGCCAAGAAGATAGACAATAGATAAGAGATGCTACAAAATTCTCCCACTAATACAAAATATGCCTCCAAAGGCTGAATAAGAAATGAAGATCAATACAAGCAGATCTGAATGCCAAACTCTCCAGCTAAAGAATGCCACACTCCAATAGAAGGCTGAAACCCTCAATAACTTGGCCCTGCTGCCAAAAGTGTCCAATCACCCTAATAAATATGCCAACTGATAGATTGGGTGATGGTAAGGACAAACCAAGTGACCGAATCTCCAAGATCCCTCTCAATCTCTGTAGATCTGAAATCCCCCACTGAATGGTATGCCCCACTGGATGACTGAAACCCTAGATAATTCATCCCTACTGAAGGAGGCCTCCAAATGATCTAAAACTCTCCAGAAGTATATATCAGGACACTGCAAGTCACTAGGTAAAGTCTCAGGGTCATATCTGAAGTGTAACCCCTCCAAACGGACTGCATCTGGACCTCAAAAACACCCTCCTTCTCTTCAATTCACCCCACTGCTCAAGAAATAATCTGAGCCATAAAATTGTCTCAGAAAGCACTAGATTTGATATCCAAGGCCCTACAATGAAAACCCAAGTGATAGAATCCTCAACGTCCCTGCCAATCTCCTACAACGAATCTCTCTCCAAAGATGGTGTGCCCCTCTTGCTGGAATCCCTCAACTGGTGCACCCTCTCTCTATCTGCACATGAAACTGATGTAGAATCCTCCTACAACTGAGTAGATCTAGAACTTGAATGGTGTGGGAGATTATTGCATCTCTGAGACCAATATTGGGATGATATAGGTGGAATCTTTCACCACCAAATCGTCCTCTAGGGTTTGTTATGTCAAAACCCTCAAAACCCCCAATATTGGGCTCACTAGCTAGAAGCCAGAAATCAAAATAAGATCATACATGAATGCATGAGAAGAGGCCCTTGTCTTTCCTTTATACTTTTTGGCTCACCTTGTCCCTCCAAAGTGACTTTCATTTTATTAATATTTAATTAATTAATTAAATCACTTTAATTAATTAATTAACCTTTTTACCTTTGAAAAGCTCCTTA
>ML849777.1:0-25846 GCA_009831015.1 Picea engelmannii
TCTTCACCTGGTTTTTCCATGTGTCCACTGACAACACCAACTGCATGTGAAATACTTGAACATTCCCATCACAATCATCAACACCCATTTCCATGCTCTTCACCTAGTTTTTCCATGTGTCTATTGACAACACCAACTGCATGTGAAATACTGACCATTTCATTGCATACAACAAAATTCCTACTAACATACGATACTCAGGACATATAACCCTTTTCTTCTCCATTAGTTAGGACATAAATTTGAAGAAAACTTACAACGGAAAGCCAAAGGTATTTTATCGATTTCACATTATTCATACCGAATTTCCTGAGTATCTTCACCACATACTTTTGTTGTGATAACCAAAGCTTACCATCTTTACTGTCTCTGTGTATTTCCATGCCCAAGATTTGTTTCACCTCTCCTAGATCCTTCATATCAAATGTCCTGACCAACTGAGCCAACTTGTTGATCTCAAACATGCTTTTGCTTGCAACACACATAAAATTTAACAACAAGATAATAAATATACCATAAACACAATGGTTATACTCACTTCTTGTAAAATTTGGATCACCATGAAGGAATCAAACATCTTGTACCATTGCTTGGTTACCTCAGGCCATACAATGATTCCTGAGTTTGCAAACAAATCTTCTATTATGATTCTGAACTAGCCTTTCTGGTTGTTCCATATACATCTCCTTATTCAAAAACTGCATGTAAAACAATTTTAACATCTAGTTGTACTAACTCAAGATCAAGTAACATGACTAGTGCTAACACAACATGAATAGAAACAACATTTTAACAACTGGTGAGAAAATTTCATGGAAATCAATACCTTCCAAATATCCTTATGCTACCAGGAATTCTTTGAACCTTTCATCTTTTACTATGTTTTATTTTATAAAAGGAGATTCATCAAATGTTGCATCTTTGTCCATGATGATTCCGTGGGAAGTAGGGTCCCACAATCTACATCCCTTAACATCATCATCATACCAACTATCTACCTGTTTGATCTGGGTCCTACTTAGAATGATGATAAAATCATAAGCATCACAACCAAATAATTTCACATTTGAGTAATCACCAGATGACATGTTCATACCTCTTTAGAAATCTTCTAGTCTTTTGCAACCAATGGTGACCGAGTTACCAGATAGCACAAATGCTTCCGCCCAAAAATATTGCTGCAACTTGGCATCACTGAACATGCTCTTTCGATCCAGGCTTCCTTGCAACGATTTCCAAGTTGCATGGATATGAACCTACCTTTATCATATATTCTCAAACACTTGATTGAATTTCCAATGTTCATTTCACTACAAATATCTAAGCACATCAACCCTTCTACTGACCCACCTTTCTAACCTGGACACATTTATCCACCTCAAATATTGCATTCAAAAAACCTTGACCAAATCTGTCCAAGTTGACCCAAGTGAACCTTTTCTGCTCACCTCTAGGGACTTTACAATGGGGTCTCAGTGCTCCACCTTAACATGAACATTCCCTTGACCCAATCCAGTCAAGCCGACCAAGTAAGACTTCACTGCTTACCTCCAGGCCCATTTATAATGGAGTTCATGAAGCCTTTTATAGGCTTAATTACATGCAATCCATGGACACAATACCACAGGCTACCCAAAAAACATGGACCCAAAAAACCACGTGCTTTGACCAAGAAAACAAATTTAACTTGTTAACTCTTTTACCAAGTCAAGGTTAACCCAACATACATGCCCCCCACATCTTCAATCTACTTAAATATATATCAGACTTTTCATAGGTGACCCAATAAACCATGGGTATGCACGCCTATCCAGGTCTTACAAACATATGCCCATTTACATGCAATCAATAATTTTTACAACTCCAAGGTAGATGCATTTTTTTTTCTTTCACGGTGACTCAACCATCACCACTCTTATTGTTGCCTCCTCTCCAATGATGTTAAACAAAACTTCATCTACCAAACACAAAGAAATGGTCCTGAGGGATCTTGCATCCATATCTTCCCAGTTTTCGTTTGTCATGCTTACCGATTTCTTTGTCTTTCTCACCAACACCTTTTGCATTCCTTGTTGCACAAGCATATCTCACATCTTGAGATTCCATATCTCAAAGTTATTCTTTCAGTTGAATTTCTACCTCGAACTTATAACTCTGCACTTTTTCCATTAGCATAAACCTCCCAAAACTACAACTTATAAAACCAAGCTTTTAATATGGAAGAACAATATTATATTTCAAGGTTGAACCCCAAAATATTAATTAAAATGTTTAAGATAAAACACAAATATTTAATATATATACCTTTAGACATCCACCTCTTAAATAAATAATGTTATATGACATCCACCCATTTATAAAAGCGATCCTTGAAAAGTTTTAAAGGAAAAAATTTGTTCCTTTATAACCTTGGTACCCTATGCATGCGACTTTCCAAGGTTATCATACCTCGCGTTAACCTTTCAAATACTTTCATACCTCGTGCTCCAAACTTTAGAAGAATTTCATAAAATTATCGCTCCCCTTGCATGCATGCGATGATCTATGAGGTATCGCGCCTCCAATAGGACCGAGGCAGCGATAGACCAAAGAGTATCGCCCTTTTGCAATGAATCCGTCTTCCAACAATAGTAAAACATGCACACCATGAATCTCAGCAACTCTCCTTCACAAAACATAATTATCTTCTCTTTTTATCTTCAACATGCCAGACATCACCTAATGGCTCTCTCACTCACGCGGATCTGCTTGAATTGGCTCACCTGCTCTGATACCACTTGTTGGGTAGCGGAAGCATAAACTCAACAATATTTAATGGAAAATAAAAAACAACAACAATCACACACACAATGAACACAATGATTTACGTGGTAAAACCCTTTAAAGGGAAACATCCACGGGGCAATGATAATAAATATTCCTATTGATCAAGGGAGAATTACAACAACCAAACATAGGCTTGCGAACCTCACACTCATCCCACACTACGCATTTGACTCTACGAGCATGCATATATATATAACATCTATCAAACAATTAGACAAATTGATCACTTTAGTGTGCATGTATCCATATTCTATTTTTAGCTGTTCAATTAATGACATAACACTAGGAGTCAAGAAATCATCCCATATCCCAAAAATCATGGGAAATTAGTTGGCACATTTCAACACCCCTTATTCTTCATCGGTTTACCCTGATCCATACCATTCTTGCAGGGTTTCCATTCGTTTGAGCTGAAATTTGTCTATTATTCTAAAGGGGAGTGGTAGGTTATTCTTGTGCATGAATGGAAAAGTGCATGGTTGCAAAGGTTCTATCATATTCATCCTTCAATCCAATCCTTGAGACTGTCCAACGCTCTTCTCAAAACCTCCCGACATCACCCTTATTCAGCCTTTGTCAAATCTGTCGATTTATGCAAAATTTATAGTGGTAGAGTTTGTGTTTTTCTTATTTAAAATCTATCTCAAACTACCTTCTAACAAAAACATTATCCCATTTTCTTTCGATGTTTGGAGAACAATTTGTATGCATAACAAAGCATGAACAATGAACGGTGATGATTAATTGCATGGAAATGATCGTGTGAGTGGTACACATTATTACTTGTCTAACTGTTCATTGAACGTTCCTAATCATTTGTCATTTGTTGATCATTAATTCTTTATGATCGATGGTATACAAATTGGAATTCTCTCACAAAACGTGAAATGAACTAATGGTGCAATAGCTATTATACCTTGAATAACACATTTACATGTTTCTTGCAAACAAACTTTTAACCTTCACACACTTATCTTATCAAGCTCATCAAAACTTACCTTCTGGGTAATCAACAACCCTGACATTTGTGTGGTTTATGACATAAGCGTTGAACATTATATCAGTGACAATGCTTGTTAATCTTTAATTTATGGCCAATACCAAAATTTTCCTACAAGAATTTGTTATTAGACGAAGACATACATGTTTTGCACCTGATATATTGATGATTAATGGTACGTTAATGATGATGCATGGCCATGACACATTGTTACAAGTTTTGCCTTCCAAGCATTTATTGAGCATTGTCTTCTCTTGTTTGTCTTGAGCCATCTTTTGAGAATTCAATCCAAGTCAACATAGTCCTTGTCCTTACCCAACTTAATTGCAATGATAGGAATTATATTGACCATGAGGGATTCCCCCCTTAGGTTAGTAACCCTATCCTAGAAGTGTAGAGGCAAGGCCACTGAGGTGACAATGGGTGGCTTGCATGTATGCATCCTCAGGCTTTTCCTCGAGAAAGGTTGGGATTTTCCTTTAAAGAGTGTTTGAGATATAAAAATGAGGAACAAACAAGGGGAAGGTGGATAATGTATAGGAAAATCGTCCCAGACCATCTTCGAGGGAAAGAATCTAAAGATATTTTCTACAAGAGGAGAAGTGTCACATTGAGGGGAATCAAATTGTTTATTAGAGTCAAGGTAAGTGGGAATTTTACGCTAAGGAGGATCAACTTGTCTTGGAGGATAGGGTTATTCATCCTTCATAGAAAACTTAGCATCCTTTATATTTATGATACGACAAGCCTCTACATAGAAGGTATCCACCTTGTGATAATAGAACCACACCTTGAGCTCAATGTCAAAAGTTGGATGCAAGTATTCTTGTCTAGTGGAAGAAGGGTCACATCAAAATGATTGATTGGAATATTTTTCCCAATGAGAATGACACTCAACAACTATGTGTCAAGCTTATGGTACAAACACCACGTCACCCACTTGGGAGAGGTGGTTTGATCATCAATGTAAAAATTTCCATGACAACTTGTTGAAGAGACAACTTTTGAGGTAAATCTAAGACTTGGAGAAGGAAAAGAAGCATGTGATACTCCTCTTAAAGAATGAGGTGCATAGGGTATAGGAACATGTTCTTTTTACTTACCCGAGAGGTAAGAGACCAATTCATTATTTGTAGGGGGTTATGAGAGTCTCCCAAGAGGGTACTAAGGTTCATAATTTAATGTTGTAGGTCCTAAAAAAAGTCTCATTGTGGGACATGAGTTGGTCACATGTTTGGATGAGGGGTCGTGTTGCATGTGCACTTGGACAAGATATGTTAGATGTTTCATGTATGATTTTCTCAAGGCAGGGGAAATGATTGTAAGATACACTTGGATCATAATAGTTGTATGTGTCAAGTTTAAAGGAGGCAATGGACAACCTCTAGGATACATGTGGTGCATGGGAAAATGAGTGGGTCCTATGCTTAAAGGTTGAGGTGACAGTGTTTGAGGAAAACTTAGTTAGAAGGTTGAATAAGAATCCCATTGCATGATTACTCAGATAAGCATTTTGAGCTATGGTCAACATGTTCAATTTGGTTAAGGTTGTAACATTACATCCATCCCCAAGGAAGACTTGATTGGTTTCAAGGTGAGAGGTCTTGACATTAAGGAACCTAAGGAAAAATTTCTCCATGAAAACAAGAGAACTGATGGAAAAGAATAAATGAAACCCCACACTTGAAAAAATGTAGGGTGTATAGTAACTCCATAATGGAATCAATGTGGCACAATAATTAGAGTGAAGCACTGCACCACCACAAAAATGACCCTACAACTAGTGTGAAGCAAGATGAAGGAGGTAGAGTTGCTACTCGATTCTTGAAGGAAAAAAAAAACTAGAGCACGTGGAATGGAGGGAATGGGAGGAGCGACTAGATTACTTATTTAAATTTCTTTTAGGTTTTGGTAATTTTTAAAGGTGTAACCACTACTACATATTGAAAAATTTGTGACGAAAGTAACCTTTCATTGCACAATTGAAGATAAATAATGGAATTTTTAAATGTTTTTATAAATCCATCTCACGTTCGTCACGCTTCCAATGAAACCTTTGGCTATAATCACAAGAGTGACGAAACCAAATCTATGTCGCAAGAGTGACGACCGTGAAGATAATGGACTCTCGTCTCTCTTGCGATGAACTTTGGCTATCGTTGCAAGAGCGACTATTCAATGATGACCGTTACACTATTTGACAATGTCAACATTGACCGTTACACTGTTTGACAAAGTCAACATTGACTTGGTCAACTTTCTTCTCTCTTGCGAAGAAAAACATATCTATAAATATTTTGCAAATTAGAGATGTTGCGACAATCTAATTGTTATAACAATGATGGTTCAAAACTTCAGAAAGGGTATTTTTGTGTGGAAGAATGTCGCATAATATTAGAGGTGGGAAAAAATGTAAAGCGGGTGAAAAGGGTGATGGTAGATGTTATTTCCCTTGCAAAAACTGTTGCCTTACACGTCTTGAAATTTTTTTAATAGCAACAACTACAAAACATTGTAGGAAATATGGACACATTGATGGGGGATCAAATGAATATCATCCTGTGGTAATTAGCTATATAGTCATTATTTGTTTTTATATTGTCGATTATATATATATATATATATATATATATATTGTTTGAATATTTGTTATAGTACACACTAATTTTGCATGTTTGTTTGTAATTATAAAGTTAGAGTTTCACTCTAACTTTCTGCAGAATATTGCACCAAGTGGTACCAGTAGAAATGATGTTGTACAAGATGAGGAACATGATCAAGCAAATGAGGATATCATGGAAGAAGATAATGGGACAAATCAAGTTAATGATCCCATGGAGGAAGATGATGGGAAAAATCAAATGATCCAATATTTGTTTGCTCAACCAGATGAGGATGGAGATAGTGATGGTATTTATGATGAACCTCTATTAGAAAAGGAAAATAAACAACTTTATGAAGGCTCAAGAGAAAATCTTCTCTTCGCTACATTGCTTCTAATGAACTTAAAGCTTATGAATAATTTGTTGAACACTTGTATGACACAGATCCTAAGGTATGTAATATGTTTCATCTCATATATAGAAATGTTGATTTTTTTCTATTTGCTTTAGTGTTAATTAATGTGTAAAATAAGAATGCAATTTTTACGATTAATATTATTTACATTAACTAGTTATTTGTCATGTTGTATATTGTTAGGTGAATTTTTGTTACCATCGTCAAATATTTTACCTCGCACATATCAAGATTTGCATGCCATTATGAAAGACATTGGAATGGATGATCAAACTATAGATGCATGTCCTAATGATCATATTATATATTATGGACAACATGCTTCGAAAACATAATGCTTGCAATGTCTTATCAGTAGATATCGAACCAATCAAGTAACAAAAAGGGTGCCTCGAAAGGTTCTTCATCATATTCCCATAATTCCATGTTTGCAACGATTGTTCAGGTGTGAAATCATAACACAATTTATAAATTACCATTCACGTAACAAAACTGGAGATGGTGTTCTTCAAATGCCTGCCAATGGTTATGCATTTAGGGAAATTGAGGAAAAATGGGAAGATTTCAAAGATGAACCTCGTAATGTTAATCTTTCATTATCAGCTGATGGTGTTAATCCATTCAAATATATTAGGTCTATTTACTCAGTGTGGCCTATTTTTGTTATCAACAATAACATTCCTCCTTGGATGTCAATAAAGAGGGAGCACATAATTTTTTTTTTTAAACAGAAACAGGTAAAATATATATTAGATGTTTGGAAGAATCCACATATTTTACAAAAAAATGGTTAATATAGACCTTCAAGGGGTGCCACTTAGAGAGAGTCTTTTACAAAAACAGGGTGCATTTTTGGAACAAAGATTTTTTATACAACCCCCTTGCCTAACAAAATTTTTGAAAGTAGATTTCCCCAGATAGCTCCGGTAGTAGATTCTATTGATACAGATTGTAAGACAAAACATTGAAATTCCATAGCTTAGCTACCCTTTTCTAGTTTGACGTGTTGTAAATCCAACATATTTTCTTGGTGCGGCTCGTTCAAGTCTGGGATCTGGTTGACTGAATTTGACTGCTCATTCTTGGAATTTTCTTGCTGCTCTCCTGAGTTGCTTGGAGGTTACTGTGTACCTTCCAACTGCTCTAATCTTCTTTGCATTGCCTCCATTTTCATACAGTGATCCTCTATCTGGCTTTGCTGAGATTAGCTCTCATCCTAGAGATTTTCAATCATGTGTCTATGCTGGGACAATGTTTTGAGTTCAAAGGTCCTGTTGGATCCAATTGCTCCAAGTTGCAATTTGATTCTACTGCACCCGCCACACTCCTCTTCCAATGAATCCTCGACCCAGTTCCCTGAATCCACTGGAGCTCCTTTACCTTTCTACATTTCTTCATAGGCTGAAGACACTTCGGTCTTGAAAATTTCATGAATTTTCTACAGGAAACAGGTCGGAGCCCACGGACTAGGCAGGAGTTCGCCAGTGTTCAACAGGGGAACAAGCGAGGACATGGATGAGTCCAAGCGAGAGGTGGGATGTGCAATCTGGGAACACTTCAAACTGTGAAGTTCCTCGAGAATTATGAGGTAAACGGGTCGGTATCTGTGGGTTGAGAAAGGAGGTACAAAGAATCAACGAGGAATCGAGAGAGATCAAGGGCGACAGTCTAGGTGAGGAAAAGAGAGAGGGGAAACACAGGGCCCTAGAAGCTGAGAGGGAGGGCTCATAACATAAATACTGAGGCAGCTGGGGACTAGGATGACAAAAGGGGCAGAGAGAGATCAAGAAAAATAGGAAATGGATCAAGTTGGAGTGGATAAAAAGGACCTGGGTAGACAACGGAAAAGAAGGAGCAGATGGATTTACCCATATAGCCAGATTTCTGAACGAACTCGAACTCAAGGATGAAGCCATGATTTCCCATGAGTCCATTAATGGAGAGAGCGTGCTAACCTGCTTGCGTGATGGTATTTCCTTGCGAACCGTTCCATCAGATTCCATGAACTCGAGCCTGAAGGTGCAATTGACATCGAGAAGGCGAGTGTGTTGTGTGGGAGGGATTTATCGTAACGCTTTCATCCTCGTCTGGTGCTTGATGGAATACCTCCCATGATCTCTGCAGGACTATCCTTATAAACACTTTGTAGCATGATGGCCCTGCTTATATCGTTAACCACCGCTTCTCCTTGGGCGATGTGTCGCAAACGTGCTCCATGCCACCTGTTCAGTGCAGAGCTACCCTGATCCACATGGTCGCAAACGTGCTCCACACTTGTTTTGTGGATGACACATATCCTTTTCTTGGGTGGACAGGTTCTCACATCCCCAGGGTATTCTCCCCCCCTTGTTCTTCTTGGATTGGCTACTTGAGGAGCATAGGCCCCTCTCCTATTCATGTGCACTTTGTTTCTGCTTAAGGCCTCAATGAAGCGCCTCCTTACTTCGACCCCCACCTTTTTGTAATGATACTTCGTCATATGCATTAAAACAGGGGGGTTGAAGTTACCACTCCATCCACGCTTAAGGAACCAGGCGTTTTCCCAATGGCTGCATTCGCCATTTTGTCTGCTTCTTTATTGTTTTTTCTCATTATGTGATAGAAGGTTATATTAATGTCTCAAGAATCCACCCTTATTCTATTCGTTACTTGATTTAGGCTTAAATATAAAGGGTTCGATCCGTGGACCATCATTCTTATTATATTTTTGGAGTCTCCAAGAACATCTAACTCTTAAATTTGCTGAGTCTGGGCGAGTTGTATGCCTTTTAGAAGAGCGCAGGCCTCGGCTTTATTTTTAGTATCAGTCCCAAGATTCCAATGATAATTTAGGGATATTTTTCCTCCAGGTTCGAAGAGAACCCCCCCGCGTGTACCTGACCTGGGTTTCCCTTTGAGGCTCCATCAAAGCATAGAGTATGAATTTACTGCTTTTGGATCCAAAGTTCTATGTTGTGGATATTATGAAGCTGGCAGTATGATCTATGTGCTATAGGTGAGTGCTTAAATGACTTAAGATTAAAACTTGCCATCCAATATTTTTCTCAGTCATTCCAATTGGTTGGATCTTCTACATTTAGAGGTTTTGAGTTCATAACTTCTGAGAGAAGCAACTTGGTCTTAGCAGCTATAGTTTGGGGGAGAGAAACGATCCCTTGGAATATTTTTTTGTTTTTAGCCAGCCATATCTGTCAGCAGAAAAACTTGGGGACCGCCCTCCAAATACGTTTCATGACTAGTTTTTCCTTGAAGGATCCCTGATAGTACTTGTACCAATTCCACATCCTGGCATTGGGAGTTAAGGGCCATCTTATTTTTCTGGATAGATCTCCGTAGGCCAATTTCCAAACAATTTTCGAGAAGGGGCAGTTCCAGAAGAGATGGTGGATAATATCTTGATTTCTTTGACAAGGAGGGCAGTTGAAAGGGTCGTGAAAGCCTCTTTTCATAAGATTCTCTCCTGAGAGAATTTTCCCATGAGCTAGGGACCAAATGAAGAAGTTTACTTTGGGGAGGGAGTCATGGCTCCATACATTTTTCCATTTTTCTGAGTTTTGATGTTCTCTCGTAGTGGAGAGGATCATGTTATATCCTTCTTTTACCGAGTATCCATTTATACCCCATCCCCGTCTGTCTGGAGTGGTTTTAAGGATGGGGGATTCCCCTTTCAGGAGTGAGGTCAGACGGTGCACCTGGTTGGTCAAGTATTCAAGAACTCTCTCCAGGTCCCAATCCTTCCAGCTGCCATTCTCGTTCCAGACTGAAATATCATAGAGGGTGCATTTGTGTTCATTAAGCATCCATATTTTTAGATCACAAATTTCTGCTTCACATGAATTGAGGTCCACCCCTAGAATTGGATCTTACTAGATTCTGATCATTTTTCCATTTCCCGGGATGCAGGAAACATGTTCTTTAAAAAATGGAGTAGCGACCCTTATTAATTTCCAGATTTGGGATTCTATTTGGGGGGTTTGAGATTTATCCATGCTTCTTTTTCTTTTACCCATCCTATACTTTTTGATGAGAGCCATTTTCCACCAATCCTTTTCTCCGGTGACTATCCTCTAGAGAAGTTTAGCGCCCATTGCTATATTGGTGACTTCGGGGTCTCTGATTCAAAGTCCCCCACTTTTTTGGGCAAGGTGACCATATCCCAGTTCACCAGGTGGAATTTTTTTTGATTGGAGTTTCCTCCTTGCCACAAAAATTTGCGGATAAGCTGCACAAAGTCTTTTAGAGTTCCCTTTGGAGATAGAAGGTTAGAAAATTGAAAAATGGGGAGGGTCGAGAGGACTGATTTGATCAGGACCACCCTTCCTGCTAGATTGAGCCATCTTGACCCCCAAGATTCTATATTTTCTTTAACCTTTTGGAGAGACATATGCCAGAACTCACGAAGGAGCGCTTTAATGCACAGAGGGAGACCTAAATATTTGAAGGATTTCCAATCTTGGGTGATGGAGAATCCCATTATTTGAGAAATTCCCGCTCTGATGTCTGCAACTACATTCCAAACGTAAATTTGAAATTTTTCTTTGTTCAGGAGCCCTCCCAAAACTAGAAGGAAGGTGTCCAAAACTTGCAAAATTCTTCTGGCCAGAATTTTTGAAGCCCCGCTCAAGAGGATTGTGTCATCTGCAATTTGGGAGTGATTCAGTCTTTTGACCCCTTGGGCAATTTTGATACCTAGGATAGTATCATTTATGCTTTCCCATTCAAGATTGAGATTTAGGGATTCAACCATAATCACAAAAAGGAGGGGGGAGAGAGGGAAACCCTGTCTTAAACCTCTGGATGCTTTGAAGAAGGGGCCAAGTCTTTCATTTAGGAGGGGTGCTATCCAAGGGGAGGAAATACAAGAATTCATCTAGGCAATGAAGTTTTGACTGAAGCCAAATTTCTCCATGACTTTAAAGAGGAATTTATGCTCTACCCTATCAAAATCGTTTGCCATATCAAGTTTTATTTCCATACTTGATTCTCCTCGAGAGATGTTGGCGTGAATTGCCTCTTGAACTAGGATGAAGTTGTCCCAAATCTGAAGGCCTGTCACAAATCCTCCTTGAATTGGAAGGATTAGGTATCTAAGTAGAGGATTTAACTTGTTGGCGATTATTTTACAGAAGATTTTATAGGAAATATTGCAGATAGATATGGGTCTGAAATGGTCCAGAGAAGAGGATCCAAATTATTTTGGAATGAGAGCTAAGAAGGAGGAGTTGGTGTCCCCTCCCAACGTTTTTGCCTTGTGCACAAATCTTATCATCCTTATGAAGTATTTTTTAATTATGTGCCAACATTTTTTGTAGAAATGGAGAGTGAAGTCGTCTGGACCCGGGGCTTTGTCTTCATGAAATCTATTCAGAGATTTTAGAATTTCCGCTTCTTCAATTGGTCTGTCCAGATGCATATTATCTTCCTCTATAATCTTACTGGGGATGTGTATGAGAAAATCATCTACTATTTGATCTTCAGCTCTACCAGACATGGTATACAGATATTGGAAGTGCATTGAAGCTTGTTGTTTGATTTGGTTGAAGTCTTTAAGGGTTTCCTCTTCTGGGGTTTTGATTTCTGAGATTTGGTTTGCTCAATTTTTGACTTTTTCCTGTATGTGAAAGAAGGAGGTGTTCTAGTCCCCTGCTTTCAACCATAGGATTCTGGACTTTAAGCGCTAGATGATTTCCTCTTCTACTAGTGCTTGCATATATTCCTTGTGTATTTTTGGTTCTCTTATGAAGTGATTTTGCTGGATCTCAGTTGTTTCCAGTTCCTCCTACATATTTTCGAGTTGTAGCTTTTTGTCCCTAGCGTTTCTTTGCAATGAGTTTTTTGCCTAGATCTTTAGGAAATATTTTACCAATTTTAGCTTATGTTCCCATATGTAATTGGGTGAACCAGAGATCCACTGATTCCATGTTTGAGCAATGGAATGGATGAGCTCTGGGCGATCCAACCGAAGGGGGTTAAATTTGAAGGGGATGGTGCCCTGATTTTTTTGGGCTTCAAAGACCAGTCTGATAG
The DNA here is from genome assembly GCA_009831015.1 of Picea engelmannii. Taxonomy (NCBI): domain Eukaryota; kingdom Viridiplantae; phylum Streptophyta; class Pinopsida; order Pinales; family Pinaceae; genus Picea; species Picea engelmannii. The sequence continues at coordinate 12,872 of ML849777.1, forward strand.
GTCGGTGGTCTGATCCTACCTAGGGGAGGTTCGAGGAGCACGATTTATCTAGAAGTGCCAAAAGAGAGCTGCTGATCAGGAAGCGATCCAACCTTGCCGCTATGTGCCCTGGGCCAGCTCTTCTATTATTCCAAGTGAACATTCCCTTGTCCGAAGGGACGTCAAAGAGATCCAGATCTGAGATAAGATCATCCAGCCTTTCCCGGAATTGATCTCTCATGATTGATCCGCCTTGTTTTTATTTTTTCCCTTTGGTTGTATTGAAGTCTCCAACAATAATAAGGTTTTTTGGGGGATTGTCAGTGGCCAGGTCCAGAAGGAATTGCCAACATTCATTTTTTTCTATATAGTTATTGGGCATATACACATTTATTATGGAGTATTATGTACTTGAGTCTTTCTTGAGGAGAGTTACCATTAGCTAGAATTGCGTCTACACTTGATCTCTTAGGTTGAATTCCTCAGCATTCCAGAAAGTTCCTATTCTTCCCGATGCCCCTCTAGAACTGACTGCTCTTCCTTCACTTTTTTTCCAAAATTTTTGAAGATCTTTGAGGGTTTCTTGCTCCCTCATTTTCGTCTACTGGAGCATGAGGATTGAGGGATTTTATATTTGTACCAAGTTTCTAACTTCTTCTTTCTTGACCTCGATTCATAATCCTATGCAATTCCAGGAGACGACTTTCATCATTTATTAGTGTATTTTGGTGCCCCCCCTTTTGAGGGCTGTGAAGCTGCTCCCTTATGATGGGCTGCCTTGTTTTTCCCAGATTTTCCATCTTTCTTTAGTGTCTCCTCTATTGTTTTTTGGATGCCCAATTATTTTTCTCTGTCTTCAACTGATTCTCTTCTATTCCTTTGGGATTTTATTCTAGGTTTCTTTGTGTTGGATGACTGAGTTAGTTCTAGGTTAGAATCACTGTCTGAGGTGTCATGTCTTTCCTCTTCTGACATTTCTGGAATCTCCGGGGTTTGGCTGGGGATTGATTTTTCTGTTGAATCCCCACTCAAGTCCAAGACTTATTTTTCTTTTTCTTTACCTTTACTGTTCCCTTCTCCTGTCTCTTCTTGTCCCTTTCTGTTATTCTCTTCCTGGGATTCCCTAATTTCCTCTGTATTTCCTTCTAGGTTGAGACCAACGTATTTGTTATTAATTGATTCTCCTTTGTGTGGAGATCCTGAACATGATTCTTTTGGATCTGGGGGTTTTTCTCATTGGCTCTGAGTCAGTGTTGGTCCTAAGGTCTGCACCTGACTGCTTAAGGGAAAAGCTAGGCCACCTATCAGTTTTATAATGATTGTTTCTTTTAATTTTTTTTTGGTTGGTCAGAGGGTTATTATATCAAGAAAAAAGAAAGGTTGGGTTGGCAAGATGATAGGAATGAGGGTCCTCCTTGGCCGGTGGCACACTAATGATAGACCAGTGAAATAATAGAAAACAAAGGGAAACAACAAACTACTCAATGAATAATCTGTTGCAAGAAGTTCAATACTTAAAATATCATTTCAAGACATTAAACATGTATCAAGAACACAATTACTCCCACAAGTTTCAATAAAAAAAAATCTTCACCAAAGCATTAGTTGTTTGATAGGTTGCATATCAGTAAAAATGAGTTATACAATATCTGAAAGGAAATGAAATGTACGTTTCACAAATCAAAAAACTGTATTCAAGATAAGAATAAAAACACATGAAGATTTGAATGAAACACTATCATCAAGAGTATGTTCACCAGGTAGAGAGCTTTAATCCATGCATAGAACGGGTCCAACCAGTCTAATGTATTGCTATCCTTTCCCAAAAAATCTGACCCTTACAATATCCAAAATCTAACTATTTAAAAGAGTTGCAGAGGTTCTTGTCCTTAGGGGACTGAGACCTAATTTTAGGTAACTGTTCGTAAAAGAAATTATTAACTTGACTATGACATTGGACTTAATAAACAAGAGTGATTCTTATCACACACATAAGACCATTCTTGTCCCTAATCTAAGAAAAACTACTACCGTCTCCGAGACAGAACTGATGCATGCGCTGGAGGAACTAAGATGGCAGAAAAATACTAAGAGTGGAAAAACAGAGTTCTGTGTTGAACAATGGCATGCCCACAAGATGGAGGCCACCAAAGACAATTGGTTGTATTGGCAAATATCTTCTTGAGGAAGAAGGTAGTATTTTGAAGTATTCTGAAACTGGTTGCATCGAACTGAGACAATCTCCATGTTCTATGTCTTTGACAGAGATTTTGGCAGCTAAGAGAACTTGGCTTCCACCTCATCAACTTCCATCTGTACCTGTGAATAGCCTCGTTGGAATGGTTGATGACCCAATGATCACGAGGGGAGATGTGGAGGTGAGCATCCAATGGGGAGGTGGGATGAGTGGATGCGGGGGTAGATGGCATGTGAGGACATATGTCAAAAGGTGAGAGGAGGTGTGAATATGATGGAGGTATCAAGAGTATGGAGTTGGCGACGTGTAGTGAGGGATACAAGTGTCGAGTCGGGAGAGGGGCGGGGGTAGTGAGTGGAATGAGTGGAGGTGACGTGGTGACCTGATGTCATTTAGGAATGCGATTGCAGAAGTTGTTGAGGGTGGTTTGGGTCCATACCACTTTTGGGCCCACAATCCCCCACATGCTGCCACGTACCCTTCCAAAAATACCATGGTTCCAATTTTGGGACCGCTCTAGAAAATTAACGTCCGGGCAATTTACGTCCCCACAATGAAGTTTGGTTGTCGTTCTAATTATGATCTATGATTTGGGTGATATATACCTGTTGCAAGGATCGATGGTTCTTGTTGACTTGAGATCAATGGCCCAGATTCACTTCAGACTTTCGGGCTTCGAGTGTTTTGAATGTGAAACATGAAAAATATCCCGGAGGAAAACCTCCGAAGTGAATGATCTATCGACACGTGTCGTGACTGATGAATGGTTCAGATTCTATTCGAAAATCTGAGTTTCGGGAGTTTCAAATGTTGGGCATGAAAATATCCAGAGGAAAATCTCTGAAGTGAATGATCTTCTACCACATGTCCCCGTTGATGGATGGTCCAGATTCAATTCGGGTTTTCAACACTTCGGGATTTGGGAGTTTTAAATGTGAAGCATGATAATATCTCGGAGGAAAATCTCCGAAATGAGTGATCTGTCACCACATGTGATGACCGATTAGTGCCACGTGCTTCGACACTTTGGGTCTTCCGTTAGTTTGACTCTTTGGCTCTTCGAAACTTCGACTCTTCAGCTCTTCGGCTAGTTCGACTCTTCGACTCTTCGGCTCTTCGGGACTTCGACTCTTCGGCTAGTTTGGCTCTTCGACTCTTTGGGAATTCGAATCTTTGGCTCTTCGGCTAGTTTGACTCTTCAGCTCTTTGGGACTTCGACTCTTCGTGACTTCGGGTAATTCTTGATGTTAAACCCCGCGCGATTCTAGAACCCTAAATGGATGAGAGCCATTGATCTGATTGGCCTATTGGATTTTTACTGTTTAAAATTACCCTATTCGTTTCAACAATCCAGGCCTGAAAAAGACCGCCCTAGATTGCTGCGTCTATCCACGGGTGTTTCCTGTGCATATAAAAAGGCTTGGTTGACCTACTGTGAGCTCAATCAATGAAAAACATGATGACAAGCATTTCAAACTAAATACGACATGCAATTATCCTTCAATAATTAATAGAAACATAAATGCACAAAGACTTGAACAAAAAATAATTGAATAAGAACCAAACCGCTAAAAAATGGTAAACTGACTTAACCCACCAGAAGAGGAAAAATGATGAAGGCATAAGGAAAAGAGAGAGGAGAGGCAGGGGTGAAGACCTAAGTTACAACATTGGCTCCAACTAGGGATAACTTGTCCTTGTGAGGTGCTAAGAACTGTAGATCGATGCCTTGAGATTAAATAACTTCTCTTACCTTCCATTTATTACCTTTGTTTTTATTTGCCAGCCCGATGTATTTGCTACTGTGCCTTAGCCATGCATTTTGTTGAACTTAAAAACTGAAACTACACCCCAGTGCCTTGTTGGGCTATGGTGTCTTTATTCACACATGACTAACTAATCAAAGCAACAATAAAGGAAAGCATCTATGGTACAAGAGGTACCTTCCCTCATCCTTAAACAAAATAGTGTTTCAGGAAGCGCCCATTTACCGAGCCCCCAAAGATCTCTGTATCATCTAGGTTGTGCAGGATAAATGTGTTGTTGTTCAGAACTTCAACCACCTTAAAAGGGCCAAACTAGAGGTTGTAAAATTTACCATGCTCGGACTTGTCATCCCACCTCAAAACCAGGTCACCTTCCTAAAAAATCTCCTTCTTGGTTTTCTTATCAAAGTATGATTTGATCTTTCTCTGGTATGCTTCTGTCCTCTGATCTAGTGCTTCTATTCTTTGCTGAACTTCTATAATATGGAAGATTCTCCTTTGCATGTCATTGGGTTCCTCAATCTCCTCCTGCAAGAATTTTAGGCCTGGTATACCAAGCTGAGTGGGAAAAACAACATCTATGCCATAAATAAGCTGGAAGGGTGAGATTCCTAGAGACTTCTTGGTGCTGATTGTGTCAGCCCATAAAACATACTTGAGTTTAGATTCCTCAGATTTCTTGTTTTCAGTCAACAACTTCTTAATAATCCCGATGAGAGTCTTGTTTGATGATTCTACTAGGCCATTTCCCTAGGGGTAATAGGGTGTGGAATGTGTCAAGGAAATGTTATGACTTCCACATAAGTCAATCATGGATTTGGACTTGAACGCTTGGGAATTGTCTATTACAAGATTATTTGGGAAACCAAATCTGGCAAAAATATTGGTTTCCAGGAAGTTCATGATCACCTTGTTAGTGGCATTCTTGGTGGGCACAACCTCAATCCATTTGGTGAAGTATTCGGTGGCAGTGAGGATCCACTTGTATTGTCCACCAGAGGGTGGATTTATTTCTCCTATGAAGTCTAACCCCTATTGTTGGAATGGACCACCAACAGTGATAGGTTTTAGGGGCAGTGATAGCAGCTTCTGCTTTCATGCAAACATTTGGCACTCATTGCAGGCCCTGACAATAGAAAAAACATCAGAGAAAAGGGTGGGCCACTAGTATCTTGCCCTCAAGATATTGAGAGATATGGCCTTTCAATGCTGGTGTCCTCCACATAATCCTCGGTGCATCTTTGCTGTGACTTGTTTGGCCTCATTTTCATCAAGGAATTTTAACATGATGCCAACATGATCTATCCAATACAAGTTCTAGTTTGAGATGCAGAATTTGATGGCTTTCAATTTGAGAGACCTTTCCTTTGTCTTCTTCACATCTGGTGGACATTCAAAATGCTGTAGAAAATAAATGATGTTTTTATACCAAGGTGAAGAGGAGTAGTTTTCAAATACCTGTAAGCTATCTTGTCCAGGCTGTGTGATGGGTGCATATGATTGGGTGAAGATTTGGTGCAATTCCAACACCTCACAATTTGATTATGATATAAATTTGGCCAGTCCTTTCCCCTTGATCAACTTGGTGGGATTTATGTGCAGGTCATACTGCAACAGTTTGACAATCCATCTTCCTCTTTTCTCCTCACTATCTGGATGGACCATAATCTCTTTGACACTACTGCTAGGAACAAAGGCTGTTATGCTAGCTGTAGCACATAAACCCCGAAGGCCTTAAGTTCTTTGACCGATGCATAAGCATGCTTCTCTAATATATCATACTTCAGCTCAACATCTCGGAGGGCTCTGCTGAAAAGGGCTATTGGCTGCTCATGCCCTTCTTTATTTTTTTGCAGTAGTACAACAATAATGGTTTCCTCTGAAGCAAAGAAGATGATGAATAATATTTGGTTTAGTCAGGAATGGCCAATATAGGGGCCTCAACTAAATCTTGCTTGATTGTTTGAAAATATGAATTTTCCTCCAAGGACCACTTTATCACAACATCTTTCTTCAGCATGTTAGTAATAGGCTTCAGAATTTCAACAAAGTTTGGCACAAAACATCTCAAAAAGTTTATCTTACCAATGAAAGACTGAACAACCTTTTTGTTTTTGGGGATCTCAATCTCTTGAATGGCACATACCCTCTGAGGATCAATTTTTATACCCCCTGCTGATATGATGTGGCCCAAGAACATTCCTTCTGGCATGGAAAAGTGTGACTTTCTAGGATTCAGAGAGATTCCATATCTCGTGCATTTCTTGAAAACCTGCCCCAGGTGTTGCAAATGTTCATCATCAGACTTGAAGAAAATGGTTATGTCATCCAAGTATATAACCATAAATTTATCTTTCTCCCCCACAAAAGCTATGTCCATGGCCCTTTGAAAAGTGGCCATGATGTTCATCAGCCCAAAGGGCATCTTGTCATACATGAATGTTCCCCATGGGGTAGTGAATGTTGTTTTTTATTTATTCTCTTGACAAACTGCTATCTGGTTGTAACCAGAGTATCCATCTAACAAGGAAATTTTGTGTGCACCTACCACCCTCTGTAAAATATGATCCATATTGGGGAAGGGATAATTGTCCTTCAGAGAACACTTGTTGAGATTTCTGAAGTCAACACACAAGTGTATCTCACCACTTTTATTCCTTATAGGTACTAAGTTGGCCACCCAGCTTGAGTACCTCAATGGTACAATAATATTGGCATCCAACATTATTTTTATATTTTTCTCAATTATGGACATTAACATGGGATTAAAATGTCGAATCTTCTATTTGAATGGCTTGGAGCCAACCTTTAGGGGGGTCTTATGCTGGATGATGTCAGTGTCGAATGTCTTCAAATATTCACAGGACCATGAAAAAGTATTAACAAAATTTTTAATGAGGCTGACATACCTGTCTTTTTGTTTTGCAACTAATGATTTAGACAACTTGATGATATTAGGATTCTGAGTGGTCCCAATATTGCAATATGTCACCTCTTCTTCTTGATTTTTCATGGAAACCCCTTTGTAAACATCATTACTATCAAACAACCTTTCCAATGGCACTAGCCCTCTTGGAATGTGGTTGGTTTTCAAATCCACAATATCATGACCAACCATTGTCTTCAGTAGATGAGATGCTTGCTGATCTTCTAATTCCTCATCTTCACCTCTCTTGGTCAATTGAGATATTGGAGAATTCATCAATGGTGTGTAGAAATCTCTGCAGCTCTAAATCACCACTAAAGACTTGCCAGTGCTTTATGTTGTCTGGTATTGTTGTTCTATGCCTGATTTCCACCTGATATTTAATATTTGGGCCAATGGGAGGCCTGAAAGTGCTGGTAGCCAAGGCCAGAGAATCTTCCTTCTGATTCTGTTATCTGGGAATGAAAGAAATGTTAAATGCTAGAAATAAATTATCGATTAGATCCTATACCTTGTTTCTATATTGCTTGGGCCTCTGTTGCTTAGCCTGATAGATGTTCCTTACTTGATTGATGACCAAATCAGAATCACCAAAAAATTCTACACAATCAATGGCCATGTCTTTGGCAGCCCTCAGTCCCAACACCAGAGCTTCATATTCAACTATGTTATTAGTAGTCTCCAACTCCAGCTTATAAGAGAGGATCATTGCTTCTTCTGAAGGGGAGATGAGGAGAATACCTACACCATATCCTTGTTTTGATGAAGAACCATCGAAATACATATTCCATACTTTGTTTTGTTGACCTGTCAGTGGGTGATCTTTGCATTGGCTAACTGATATTTCAGGTTCATCATCGTTTAAGTGAAAGACATATGAGCCAATATCATCCTCGACAAAATAAATTGGGTGATTGCTTGGGTTCTGATGGTCACTGACAATGTATGATAACCTTACCTTTATGTATAGCCTCCTATGTTCTCCTGCAAACACATGAATGGTGGCATAAGTGAGGTCTATTTGTAATGATCCTCCAACCTTCTTAGCCCAAGTTCTGGATAAAAGCATGCCAAACTTTGGGGGAATGTATGCTACAACAATGTCCATCACTACACTCTTCATGGGTAATTGTGATATAGAAACCACCATATCCTTTATCAATCCCATACATTTTACTTTCTTAGAATCAAAGGAGTACAGGTCTTGGCAAGGCTTAGTAATCTCCAGACCTAGTTCTTCCATAACAACTTTGGGCATGACATTGTGGGAGGCTCCTGAGTCCATAAGGTAGTTATGTAGAATCTTATCATGGACATTCAAAGATATATAGAAAGGAGGAGAAGAATCAGAGCCATATTCAATGTGTGGGCCCACGGTAATGGAAGGGTTTTCATCCTGCAAATTAATGACATCGGAAGATACACTAGAAGGAGTTGGCTACAAAACTTTCATGCTGGATTTTTTGAAAGGTTCATTTTTTAACAATTCTATCACAGGCACAGGGATCTTGATCTTACTCAGCTCATGTTTTAGGCTGAAAGAGGTTGGTGGCCTATCAGATTCTTTTATTTCAGGGACTGTAGGTTTTGATAGAGGAAGTTGCAAAATTTTAGATGACATACCTTTATTTGGACTCGGCTTGGGGGGAGCTTCAACTTGATTTATTTGATCAGAGGTAGTGGCCTTGGAAGCTCCTTCTCTCGCCCTCAAATCATATTTATTCTTGGTTTGACCTTGAATAACCCCCTCCTCCCCTATCTGATCATTAAAATGATTTGACAATTGTGCTACCTCATATTCTTGCTGTGTTAAATGGCCAGTATAATAATCTATTTCATTGAAAAGAACATCAGTATCATCCACATCATCATCGTCTGCATCCATATCCTCAATATGATTGTTTTGGAAAGGAGGTACCACCCTTTGATCATCAACATTTCTCCTTTCACTCTGCATTATTGGAGAGGCATCATTAGGCCTCTTGAATTGATTTTGATTTCTATTTCCACCCCCTTGAAAAGTTTTGTTTGGCTGTTTGGATTCCCATTTTAGATTAGCTATTTCAGAAGTAAGATCTTTCAAGGTTTTGGTCATTTCCTCAAGTTTGGGATCAGACGTGGCTGAGTTAGAGGAGGTAGGGGGATCCTCTCTCTGTTTTTTCTTCTCTTTATCAGATCTAGTCTTTAGTTTGTCTGATGCCAAAATATTAGATTCAACTTCAATGGATGCTTCCTACATGGAAAACAATGTGGTTGATCTTCTCTATCTCAAGAGGAGGGAGAAATATGCATCAAATGCATTGGCATAGGTGATCTTGGCAGAGGCTTCAGTTGGTTTGATCTCATATGGGATTCTACCATACATCTTATTGAATCTCTTAGTGAAATCTAAAATAGATTCACCATTCTTTCTCTTTAGGGCTCCAAACTCAGTGATGTAGTAGAGGTAATATCTCCTATCTCCCCATTTCTTTATGAAAGTTTCATCCAATGCCTCAATATCTGCAATGGAGGCTGGGGGAAGACCTTTGAACCATTTTATTACTTCCCCATCTAGACTCTGTACAAACAACCTCATCCACACATCTGCATAATCAATGTTAAAGTTGTCTGCAAAGCTATAAAAGGATACCAGATGTTCCTCAGCAGTTACTTCTCCTTCCCCATTATATCTTGGTAAATATTTCATGTAATCTATGGCTGGGAAGGCATGGAAGGCTACAGGCAGAACTAGGGGTGCATATCTGGCAACAATTATGGCATCCATCTTGTTAATGACCATGGCTTGAATAATAGGGATCTGAAGATTTATGGGAGATGCAAGGGTAGATGCAGGACTGGATGTTGAAGTGGAATCAGGCGTTGAAGATGTCTGAGCCCCTTTGGAATTATGATTCTCAGGGCTATTAAATTCAAGATTCTTGTGATTGTGATTAGATGTAGGCTCTTTGTGTGGAGATTTACCTTTGAGGGGGGAAGTATATGTCTGAGCTATAATGGATTTTCTTAGTTTCCTTTCTGGATCAAAGACTACTATGTTATTCTCAAGATTAGAATGATCTTTCTTGGCTTTGCTGTTTTCAAATTTGGATCTGTTGAATCCCTTTCTGGGCACAAATATTTCTTCTTTAACTTTTACTAAGTGAAGTTGCGAGGTGAAAGATGGTAGTTTGTCTGTCTCTGATCTTTGTTCACCATCAAAGGTCAGAGTTGATCAATTTTCATTCTCAAAGGGAAATATATTTCGTTACTCCATTCCCCAACAATGATGCCAGAAGATGTTGGTCCTAAGGTCTGCACCTGACTGCTAAAGTGCAAAGCTAGGGCACCTATCAATTTTAGAATGATTGTTTCTTTTAATTTTTTTTTGGTTGGTCAAAGGGTTATTATATAAAGAAAAAAGAAAGGTTGAGTTGGAAGAATGATATAGATGAGTGATCCAGGTGGATATCAGTGGCCACCCACCTTTTCCAAATGGCTCAAAATAGTTTTCTGGCAATTTTGGCAATTTACTATTTTTAGCAGGTTTTAACTTCCGGGGCCATTTTGAGGGCCCAAATGAAGGTTTTTCGAGATAGAGGTTCTCAATGATATCCAAAGGCATGATTGAGGCCCCAAAATGAATATCCTTGACGATACCTTTCCAACGAGCTATCACACGCCTAAAACAGAGATCGTATGCAAAAGTTACGACCTCGGGAAGTTGACGTACTCACTTACCCAAACGGGGCCCACATGACTTTCGACGCTTCATCTCCTAGGGTTAGGTTTTTGGATGTCTAGGGTTTTTGAAATTCCTGCTTATTGTAAACAGGACTTCAGAGCCTCATTGTAATCATATTCTTGCGAATGCGAGTAGCCGTCACATCTCTTCTCAGAGATAAGCTGCCACCATTCTAGTTAGTCTTTCACTCTATATTTTTATAGTCTCTGTACATTTCTTTCATTAATAGAAATCGTGTATTAATGTATATCTGTGTTTATGGTTGCATCTCTAATACATTTCTGTTATATTATTGAATATCTGCAATATCTCTGTGCATTTCTTTATTATATCTCCGATCTCATTTCGTGCCAAAAATAATCCGGATGAGTGGTATCAGAGTAGGCTGCTCTTGATCATTTTTTCAGTGCATGTCCCTGATGAGGTCCGAGTATAGAAAGTTGGGTCTCGAGATTGTCTCTCTTGAAGACAATCGCTCTCGTACACTCAAGAAACCCTCAATGGTGGAAGAAAAGAAAAGCAGCGTACCAGACGATCCTATCAATCTGTTGCTTGAGAAAGCTCTCACACGACAGAGGGACGAAATGATGGAGAATTTTGCCCACATCCTTCAATGCCTACAGATACCATCAGGAACATCTTCATCAAGTGGCCACTTTGGAGGCACCTCGCGTTTCAAGGTACAAGTTAATTTTTATATTCCTTTATTTGAAGGACAGATTGATGCAGAAGCCCTAGAAAAATGGTTAACTCTGCTAGAAGGTTATTTCTCTGTTCACAATTTTTCCGACAAAGAAAAGATCACCTTCGCACTCCTTAAAGCTCTCCCTCATGTAAAACATTGGTGGGAAACTTACTGGGGGCAAAGTTCCACAGAGGAGTCTGGAATATATGGGGCCGATCCCACTTGGGATTTTTTTGTGGATGCGGTAAAAGAACAATATTACCCTGTTGGAAACTATGAGGAATAGTACATGAGATGGACTACACTGCGGCAAAAGAGGGGCCAAGCAGTTCCAGAGTTCACCAATACCTTCCATACCTTGTGCACCAAGTTGGGTATTAAAGACTCCAAGCGGCATTTGGTTCTGAAATACCATGGGGCTCTACACAGATACATCCAAACTGAAATGGATTTTCTGGACATCTCATCACTCGGTGTTGCTTATCGATATGCTGTTAAAATTGAGCAGAAATTTAAGCACTAGAACAAACGGGAATTCGGGTCTGCAAATCCGCAACAACCAAAGTATGACAAAGATGACCCTAACAAGCAGTCTCTCGAAAACCAGTCCAAGACACAAGAAAAGAAGGGTCACGGGAAGACAAAGAAGGACACCGGAAAATGGTGTGATTTCCACAAAATCCCCTGGCACAACACCGATGAATGTCGCTCAAAACAGTCATTGGTGGTCGAGATCAAAGACAAGGAGCCGAACCCTGATTCAGAATTTGATTATGGAAATACTGGTAAAGGACAGATCACTGACGTAGACCCCACTGCTATTGTCGCGACCGCACCTATTCAACCAGAAGAACCAACAGATCCTGAAGAGGGGGAGCACCTTTTTCATTCACAAATGTGGGTGAAGGGGACCCTGCTGCATTTTATTGTTGATAGTGGAAGCCAGAAAAACCTCATCTCAGCAGAGGTCGTCAAACAGTTGGGATTGTCGACAACACCACACCCGCAACCATACAACATCGGGTGGCTTCGGCAAGGACGATATCTTCGTGTCAACCAAAAGTGTCGATTGTCATATGGCATCCAACCCTTCAAGGATGAGGTATTATGTGATGTTGCCCCACTGTATTTCTATGATGTTCTCTTGGGCCAACCATATATGTGGAGACGCCATGCTGTTTATGAGTCTTGACCCCGTAGTGTCATTGTTACTTTGAGGGGTCATCTCTACAGAATACTAGAGGTAGTTCTGACTACTGTTCCACCTAAAAATTTCCGCAAGGTAGTATCTCATACTGCAAAATTCAGCTTCTTCACAATCTGTTCAAAAGGAGAACAAAAGGACACTGCAACCACTACAACCTTGCCCCAAGCCCCTTATATACAATAGAAGCAGGTCGACAAGGCTACAACAAAGTGCAAAGATTCTTTCTGCACATCGTCCTCTCATGTATCTCGACTTGTTGAACAACCTCAACCTCAACAGGTTCGTGACAGATTTCCATAAACCGAGCAACACAACGTCTCCAACAAGACAAGCAACTCACCAAGATGCAGATTCAACAAACATTTTTCTCTCTCCCCCGAGAAATCAACACAATGGAGACCATTTCTTCCTAAGGAGGGAGGATTGATCCAGGTGGATATCGGTGGCCACCCACCTTTTCCAAATGGCTCAAAACAGTTTTCTGGCAATTT